>JAODUO010001728.1:0-92500 GCA_025642075.2 Ridgeia piscesae
TCACACTGTCTCTGTGTACTTCACACTGTCTCGGGACTATCACACTGTCTCTGTGTACTATCACACTGTCTCTGTGTACTGTCACACTGTCTCTGTTACTGTCACAATATCTCTGTGTACTGTCACACACTGTCTCTATGTACTGTCACACTGTCTGTGTACTGTCACTTTGTCTCTGTGACTGTCACACTGTCTCTGTGTGCTGTCACACTGTCTCTGTGTACTGTCACACACTGTCTCTATGTACTGTCCACGTCCATTCTGTCATTGTCTCTGGTAACAATCTCTTGCTAATGTGTTGTACATTTAGAAAGAAATTGTGTCCATAATTCAATACTTTCACTTGTTTTATATTTATTTTGCACACAAAAACAAAATCCATCTTGTTACTACACTGTACTAAGACACTCTACTTTGTTTGTTCAAATATGTGATTTTGTTTGATGACTAAACTATAAAAATGTAATCTGTATCAATCGTTTTGTGACATTTTATACATTCCGAATAAAAGATGCTCACATAAATTTGCAAAATCCTGCAAATCGATGTGTTATCTTTGAGTGGTGGTCTGACCTTCACCTGGAAACAAATAAATGCAAGTGGCACCACCTAGTGAATGAAATGTGTATTAATGCGCACTGATGTGACTTGTTTCAGTGAGAGAGGAGGCCGTGCTGTCCTATGAGGCTGTTGTACAACAGGACTGTAAGTAATCCTCATTTCCCACATACTTGTATCATATGTTTAAGACGTGTTTTGAAACGGTTTGCTTTAAAGATATTGATCTATTTTTTAATATGTTTTTACCTGTGTGTATGAACTAGTAATACATTTATAAAGAAGTGTACAATTGTTGGGGTTGTAGGAAATCATCTACAAATTCATTGTCTTACTGGTAACAGAACGTTATCACATCTGACTGCAATGATACGTTTTATGTTGTTGTTCTCCCTTTGACATCCCTGTCGTCAGGGGTGAGGTTGTGGGCCATGGTTTCTGTTTCCATCGTCTTCTTTCTACCTCATCTCTGTCCTCGCTATTCTCTCACTATCTTCTGTAACAAGTCTCCAATTCCTACTGTCTTTTGCTGTTGTTCTCCTTTCTTCTCCCACTCTTTCCAGGTCTCCTTATGAAATCCTCCCATCGTAGTCTCCGTCTTCCTCACCTCCTCCTTCCCTCCACTTTCTGGGCATCTGCTTTCTGTGTCAGTTTTACATCTCCCATTCTTTCCACATGACCCGTCCATTTCAACCTCCTCCACCAATGGTGTAGCTGGGCTAATCTACAAGTACCAGAACTGAACATACATGTAGATGATTTGTGGAGCTCAACCTGCTCTACCTAATACATAACATGTAGATGATTTGTGGAGCTCAACCTGCTCTACCTAATACATAACATGTATATGATTTGTGGAGCTCAACCTGCTCTACCTAATACATAACATGTATATGATTTGTGGAGCTCAACCTGCTCTACCTAATACATAACATGTAGATGATTTGTGGAGCTCAACCTGCTCTACCTAATACATAACATGTAGATGATTTGTGGAGCTCAACCTGCTCTACCTAATACATAACATGTAGATGATTTGTGGAGCTCAACCTGCTCTACCTAATACATAACATGTAGATGATTTGTGGAGCACAACCTGCTCTACCTAATACATAACATGTAGATGATTTGTGGAGCACAACCTGCTCTACCTAATACATAACATGTAGATGATTTGTGGAGCACAACCTGCTCTACCTAATACATAACATGTAGATGATTTGTGTAACATGACACAGGTGACAATTTATGTTCTGTAAAGACACTATGCCATCGCTGATGTATCATTCAAATGCTACTGCTTTAGACCCTACTTCATTTTAGGAAACACACTCCAAATTCCCACATCACACTTTCTGATATCAAATCTACGCTTTCTATTCACTAGTTTTTAATTGATGTCCTCAAATGCATGTCTTACCTGAGAAGAAAATATTTATATAATTAGTGATCCTTATTAAGCGCTGTCTGACATCCATCTCAAGTGACGTCTGCCACAAGTGATGTCCATCGGATATGACATCCATCTCAAGTGACGTCTGCCACAAGTGATGTCCATCACATATGACATCCACGTCAAGTGACATCTGCCACAAGTGATGTCCATCACATATGACATCCATGTCAAGTGACATCTGCCACAAGTGATGTCCATCACATATGACATCCATGTCAAGTGACGTCTGCCACAAGTGATGTCCATCGCATATGACATCCATGTCAAGTGACGTCTGCCACAAGTGATGTCCATCGCATATGACATCCATGTCAAGTGACGTCTGCCACAAGTGATGTCCATCACATATCACATCCATGTCAAGTGACGTCTGCCACAAGTGATGTCCATCACATATGACATCCATGTCAAGTGACGTCTGCCACACGTGATGTCCATCACATATGACATCCATGTCAAGTGACTTCTGCCACACGTGATGTCCATCACATATGACATCCATGTCAAGTGACGTCTGCCACACATGATGTCCATCACATATGACATCCATGTCAAGTGACTTCTGCCACACGTGATGTCCATCACATATGACATCCATGTCAAGTGACATCTGCCACAAGTGATGTCCATCACATATGACATCCATGTCAAGTGACTTCTGCCACACGTGATGTCCATCACATATGACATCCATGTCAAGTGACTTCTGCCACACGTGATGTCCATCGCATATGATATCCATCACAAGTGACGTTGTTGTGTCATTGCTGTCACAGACACGACGCGACCGCGCCGGGAACGTGAGGTGGACCACAGAGACTGCCACTTTGTGGAGGCGCGGGAACAGATGGAGGCCGACATACACAGCCACCTGTTTGTAGAGGCCGGCCAGTACAACAGCAATCTCTACGGAACCAGTGTCGCCTCCGTCAGGGAGGTCGCAGCAAGCGTCAGTATCATCACTCAGTCATTAGTGTCTCCAGGGAGGTCACAAAAAGGGTAAGTGTCATCACTCAGTCATTAGTGTCATCAGGGAGGTCGCAGAAAGTGTCAGTGTCATCACTCAGTCATTAGTGTCTCCAGGGAGGTCACAAAAATGGTAAGTGTCATCACTCAGTCATTAGTGTCACCAGGAGGTCGCAGAAAGTGACAGTGTCATCACTCAGTCATTAGTGTCATCAGGGAGGTCGCAGCAAGTGTCAGTGTCATCACTCAGTCACTAGTATCTCCAGGGAGGTCGCAGAAAGTGTAAGTGTCATCACTCAGTCATTAGTGTCATCAGGGAGGTCACAAAAAGTGTGTCATCACTCAGTCATTAGTGTCATCAGAAGGTCGCAGAAAGTGACAGTGTCATCACTCAGTCATTAGTGTCATCAGGGAGGTCACCAAAAGTGTAAGTGTCATCACTCAGTCATTAGTGTCACCAGGAAGTTGCAGAAAGTGACAGTGTCATCACTCAGTCATTAGTGTCATCAGGGAGTTCGCAGAAAGTGTCAGTGTCATCACTCAGTCATTAGTGTCTTCGGGGAGGTTGCAGAAAGTGTAAGTGTCATCACTCAGTCATAAGTGTCATCAGGAGGTCACATAAATTGTCAGTGTCATCACTCAGTCATTGGTGTCATCAGGGAGTTCGCAGAAAGTGTCAGTGTCATCACTCAGTCATTAGTGTCTTTGGGGAGGTCGCAGAAAGTGTAAGTGTCATCACTCAGTCATGAGTGTCATCAGGAGGTCGCAGAAAGTGTCAGTGTCATCACTCAGTCATTAGTGTCTTCGGGGAGGTCGCAGAAAGTGTAAGTGTCATCACTCAGTCATGAGTGTCATCAGGTCGCAGAAAGTGTCAGTGTCATCACTCAGTCATTAGTGTCTTTGGGGAGGTCGCAGAAAGTGTAAGTGTCATCACTCAGTCATGAGTGTCATCAGGAGGTCGCAGAAAGTGACTGTGTCATCACTCAGTCATTAGTGTCTTCGGGGAGGTCGCAGAAAGTGTAAGTGTCATCACTCAGTCATGAGTGTCATCAGGTCGCAGAAAGTGTCAGTGTCATCACTCAGTCATTAGTGTCTTCGGGGAGGTCGCAGAAAGTGTAAGTGTCATCACTCAGTCATGAGTGTCATCAGGTCGCAGAAAGTGTAAGTGTCATCACTCAGTCATTAGTGTCTTTGGGGAGGTCGCAGAAAGTGTAAGTGTCATCACTCAGTCATGAGTGTCATCAGGAGGTCGCAGAAAGTGACTGTCATCACTCAGTCATTAGTGTCTTCGGGGAGGTCGCAGAAAGTGTAAGTGTCATCACTCAGTCATGAGTGTCATCAGGTCGCAGAAAGTGTCAGTGTCATCACTCAGTCATTAGTGTCTTCGGGGAGGTCGCAGAAAGTGTAAGTGTCATCACTCAGTCATGAGTGTCATCAGGTCGCAGAAAGTGTCAGTGTCATCACTCAGTCATTAGTGTCTTCGGGGAGGTCGCAGACAGTGTAAGTGCCATCACTCAGTCATGAGTGTCATCAGGAGGTCGCAGAAAGTGACTGTGTCATCACTCAGTCATTAGTGTCTTCGGGGAGGTCGCAGAAAGTGTCAGTGTCATCACTCAGTCATTAGTGTCTTCGTGGAGGTCGCAGAAAATGTCAGTGTCATCACTCAGTCATGAGTGTCATCAGGAGGTCGCAGAAAGTGTCAGTGTCATCACTCAGTCATTAGTGTCTTCGTGAAGGTCGCAGAAAGTGTCAGTGTCATCACTCAGTCATTAGTGTCTTCGGGGAGGTCGCAGAAAGTGTCTTTGCCCATATTACTCACCAGTGTCCTTCAGCAAAGGCAGTTTGTTATTGTAATAATAAAAGTTACAGTTCACCATATAAAGTTGTTCATGTTATTTGTATGTCTTAAAACTTAACAGTCACAGATATATTTCAGTTGTAATCAAAGTAGAGATATATCCTCACTAGACTGCAGTGTCTGTATCTAGGTTAAACACTGTATCCTGGATGTGAAATAGTGATCTGTCCCCACTAAACTGTAAAATAGTGATCTGTCCCCACTAAACTGTAAAATAGTGATCTGTCCCCACTAAACTGCAGTGTCTGTATCCAGTGTAAACACTATCCTGGATGTGAAATAGTGATCTGTCCCCACTAAACTGCAGTGTGTGTCTCCAGGGTAAACACTATCCTGGATGTGAAATAGTGATCTGTCCCCACTAAACTGCAGTGTGTGTCTCCAGGTAAACACTATCCTGGATGTGAAATAGTGATCTGTCCCCACTAAACTGCAGTGTGTGTCTCCAGGGTAAACACTGTATCCTGGATGTGAAATAGTGATCTGTCCCCACTAAACTGCAGTGTGTGTCTCCAGGGTAAACACTATCCTGGATGTGAAATAGTGATCTGTCCCCACTAAACTGCAGTGTGTGTCTCCAGGGTAAACACTGTATCCTGGATGTGAAATAGGAATATGTCCCCACTAAACTGCAGTGTGTGTCTCCAGGGTAAACACTATCCTGGATGTGAAATAGTGATCTGTCCCCACTAAACTGCAGTGTGTGTCTCCAGGGTAAACACTGTATCCTGGATGTGAAATAGGAATATGTCCCCACTAAACTGCAGTGTGTGTCTCCAGGGTAAACACTGTATCCTGGATGTGAAATAGGAATATGTCCCCACTAAACTGCAGTGTGTGTCTCCAGGGTAAACACTATCCTGGATGTGAAATAGTGATCTGTCCCCACTAAACTGCAGTGTGTGTCTCCAGGGTAAACACTGTATCCTGGATGTGAGTGGCAATGCCATCAAGCAACTCCAGGTGGCCGAACTCTTCCCTGTCGCAATCTTCATCAAGCCCAAGCCAGTTGACGCCATCATGTACAGGTAAGTCCTGCCTAGACACACACAGTGCTCATGTCAATATCTACCTGCAGGGGACAGTTGGGGTACCAGGCCCTCGTTTTGGCCTCAAATAAATATTATCTCAAACATACTTCGAAGCAGGGCTTTATGCAGGATAACATTTTAACTGTTAGCTCAGATTATAAACATTAAAATGTGTCTGAAAACCTGAAATGGACTACAAACACATATGAGACACCATTTACACTCACTTCTGAGGCATAACTGACAATACCTGTGGTTTTAGAAGACATTTTTTATGCTCCTTCCACTTACCCATAAACCACACGTCCACCCATATATCTACCAGTCCACATTGATTTTTCATCATTTGAACGGGTGGACGGGTCTTTGCATCAAGGTATTCTTCACAGTGTTGGACATACATCGTAGTTTCAAACAGACCCCACAGTCTCAGCCAGACCTCACAGTCTCAAACAGACCCCACAGTCTCAGCCAGACCTCACAGTCTCAAACAGACTCCACAATCTCAAACTGACACCCGGGTCTCAAACAGACACCCGGGTCTCAAACTGACACCACCGTCTCAAACAGACCCCACAATCTTAAACAGACCCCACAGTCTCAAACAGACCCCACAGTCGCATCCAGACCCCACAGTCTCAGCCAGACCCCCACAGTCTCAAACACACCTCACAGTCTCAAACAGTCCCACCAGTCTCAAACAGATCCCAGTCTCAAACATACCCCACAGTCTCAAACAGACACACCTGTCTCAAACAGACCCGCAGTCTGAAACAGACCCCACAGTCTCAAACAGACCCCACAGTCTCAAACAGACCCCACAGTCTCAAAAAGACCCGCAGTCTGAAATAGACCCTACAGTCTCAAACAGCCCCCACAGTCTCAAACAGACCCCACACTTCAAACAGACCCTACACTCTCAAACAGACTCCACAGTCTCAAACAGACTCCACAGTCTCAAACAGACCCTATGGTCTCAAATAGACCCTACGGTCTCAAACAGACCCCACAGTCTCAGACTCCACGGTCTCAAACACACACCCCGGTCTCAAACAGACCCCACACTCTCAAATAGACCCTACGGTCTCAAACAGACCCCCCTAAGAAGTGTTGACTGTAGTGTCGTGCCAGTTCTAAGAAGTGTTGACTGTAGTGTCGTGCCAGTTCTAAGAAGTGTTGACTGTAGTGTCGTGCCAGTTCTAAGAAGTGTTGACTGTAGTGTCGTGCCAGTACTAAGAAGTGTTGACTGTAGTGTCGTGCCAGTACTAAGAAGTGTTGACTGTAGTGTCGTGCCAGTACTAAGAAGTGTTGACTGTAGTGTCGTGCCAGTACTAAGAAGTGTTGACTGTAGTGTCGTGCCAGTACTAAGAAGTGTTGACTGTAGTGTCGTGCCAGTTCTAAGAAGTGTTGACTGTAGTGTCGTGCCAGTACTAAGAAGTGTTGACTGTAGTGTCGTGCCAGTACTAAGAAGTGTTGACTGTAGTGTCGTGCCAGTACTAAGAAGTGTTGACTGTAGTGTCGTGCCAGTACTAAGAAGTGTTGACTGTAGTGTCGTGCCAGTACTAAGAAGTGTTGACTGTAGTGTCGTGCCAGTTCTAAGAAGTGTTGACTGTAGTGTCGTGCCAGTACTAAGAAGTGTTGACTGTAGTGTCGTGCCAGTACTAAGAAGTGTTGACTGTAGTGTCGTGCCAGTACTAAGAAGTGTTGACTGTAGTGTCGTGCCAGTACTAAGAAGTGTTGACTGTAGTGTCGTGCCAGTACTAAGAAGTGTTGACTGTAGTGTCGTGCCAGTACTAAGAAGTGTTGACTGTAGTGTCGTGCCAGTACTAAGAAGTGTTGACTGTAGTGTCGTGCCAGTACTAAGAAGTGTTGACTGTAGTGTCGTGCCAGTACTAAGAAGTGTTGACTGTAGTGTCGTGCCAGTACTAAGAAGTGTTGACTGTAGTGTCGTGCCAGTACTAAGAAGTGTTGACTGTAGTGTCGTGCCAGTACTAAGAAGTGTTGACTGTAGTGTCGTGCCAGTACTAAGAAGTGTTGACTGTAGTGTCGTGCCAGTACTAAGAAGTGTTGACTGTAGTGTCGTGCCAGTACTAAGAAGTGTTGACTGTAGTGTCGTGCCAGTACTAAGAAGTGTTGACTGTAGTGTCGTGCCAGTACTAAGAAGTGTTGACTGTAGTGTCGTGCCAGTTCTAAGAAGTGTTGACTGTAGTGTCGTGCCAGTACTAAGAAGTGTTGACTGTAGTGTCGTGCCAGTACTAAGAAGTGTTGACTGTAGTGTCGTGCCAGTACTAAGAAGTGTTGACTGTAGTGTCGTGCCAGTACTAAGAAGTGTTGACTGTAGTGTCGTGCCAGTACTAAGAAGTGTTGACTGTAGTGTCGTGCCAGTACTAAGAAGTGTTGACTGTAGTGTCGTGCCAGTACTAAGAAGTGTTGACTGTAGTGTCGTGCCAGTACTAAGAAGTGTTGACTGTAGTGTCGTGCCAGTACTAAGAAGTGTTGACTGTAGTGTCGTGCCAGTACTAAGAAGTGTTGACTGTAGTGTCGTGCCAGTACTAAGAAGTGTTGACTGTAGTGTCGTGCCAGTACTAAGAAGTGTTGACTGTAGTGTCGTGCCAGTACTAAGAAGTGTTGACTGTAGTGTCGTGCCAGTACTAAGAAGTGTTGACTGTAGTGTCGTGCCAGTACTAAGAAGTGTTGACTGTAGTGTCGTGCCAGTACTAAGAAGTGTTGACTGTAGTGTCGTGCCAGTACTAAGAAGTGTTGACTGTAGTGTCGTGCCAGTACTAAGAAGTGTTGACTGTAGTGTCGTGCCAGTACTAAGAAGTGCTGACTGTAGTGTCGTGCCAGTACTAAGAAGTGTTGACTGTAGTGTCGTGCCAGTACTAAGAAGTGCTGACTGTAGTGTCGTGCCAGTACTAAGAAGTGTTGACTGTAGTGTCGTGCCAGTTCTAAGAAGTGTTGACTGTAGTGTCGTGCCAGTACTAAGAAGTGTTGACTGTAGTGTCGTGCCAGTACTAAGAAGTGTTGACTGTAGTGTCGTGCCAGTACTAAGAAGTGTTGACTGTAGTGTCGTGCCAGTACTAAGAAGTGTTGACTGTAGTGTCGTGCCAGTACTAAGAAGTGTTGACTGTAGTGTCGTGCCAGTACTAAGAAGTGTTGACTGTAGTGTCGTGCCAGTACTAAGAAGTGTTGACTGTAGTGTCGTGCCAGTACTAAGAAGTGTTGACTGTAGTGTCGTGCCAGTACTAAGAAGTGTTGACTGTAGTGTCGTGCCAGTACTAAGAAGTGTTGACTGTAGTGTCGTGCCAGTACTAAGAAGTGTTGACTGTAGTGTCGTGCCAGTACTAAGAAGTGTTGACTGTAGTGTCGTGCCAGTACTAAGAAGTGTTGACTGTAGTGTCGTGCCAGTACTAAGAAGTGTTGACTGTAGTGTCGTGCCAGTACTAAGAAGTGTTGACTGTAGTGTCGTGCCAGTACTAAGAAGTGTTGACTGTAGTGTCGTGCCAGTACTAAGAAGTGTTGACTGTAGTGTCGTGCCAGTACTAAGAAGTGTTGACTGTAGTGTCGTGCCAGTACTAAGAAGTGTTGACTGTAGTGTCGTGCCAGTACTAAGAAGTGTTGACTGTAGTGTCGTGCCAGTACTAAGAAGTGTTGACTGTAGTGTCGTGCCAGTACTAAGAAGTGTTGACTGTAGTGTCGTGCCAGTACTAAGAAGTGTTGACTGTAGCGTCGTGCCAGTACTAAGTAGTGTTGACTGTAGCGTCGTGCCAGTACTAAGTAGTGTTGACTGTAGCGTCGTGCCAGTACTAAGAAGTGTTGACTGTAGCGTCGTGCCAGTACTAAGAAGTGTTGACTGTAGCGTCGTGCCAGTACTAAGAAGTGTTGACTGTAGCGTCGTGCCAGTACTAAGAAGTGTTGACTGTAGCGTCGTGCCAGTACTAAGAAGTGTTGACTGTAGCGTCGTGCCAGTACTAAGAAGTGTTGACTGTAGCGTCGTGCCAGTACTAAGAAGTGTTGACTGTAGCGTCGTGCCAGTACTAAGAAGTGTTGACTGTAGCGTCGTGCCAGTACTAAGAAGTGTTGACTGTAGTGTCGTGCCAGTACTAAGAAGTGTTGACTGTAGTGTCGTGCCAGTACTAAGAAGTGTTGACTGTAGTGTCGTGCCAGTACTAAGAAGTGTTGACTGTAGTGTCGTGTCAGTACTAAGAAGTGTTGACTGTAGTGTCGTGCCAGTACTAAGAAGTGTTGACTGTAGTGTCGTGTCAGTACTAAGAAGTGTTGACTGTAGTGTCGTGTCAGTACTAAGAAGTGTTGACTGTAGTGTCGTTCTGAAATTAATAAAATGAATTTTTGGCCAAATTTGTTTTGCGTTGCTCATTCAGTTTAAGATAATTTCCGTTGCGTATCATACCATTTCGTTATTGGAAACTGGACAAAATGTATTGCAGCTATATGGGAATAACAGTGAAAAGATGTCCTCAGTGTTCAGTGATGGATCGTTACCCCCACCACGTGCTAATGCATGTAAAAACGCGATCTCAATCTCGTCAAAAAGTTCAACCTAACCCTAAACTTGACACCAAATGTAAACCTTTTACTACATCAGAGCAACTAAGAAAGGCCATGTGTACGCCGTGGAATCTCTTCCTGACGAAATCACGCAGTTGGTCGACAGTTTATTTAGCGAGACTACTTCAGAAGTGGCTCCACCAAGCACACAATGAGACAGTTAATTTTCACACATGCGCTGAAGCACAACATTCGTAGTTTTATTCTTAGCCGATAGAGGGCGTACACGTTTTACAGCAGATGTACCGTATTTTCATTTTATGGGGTGATACCGTAATTTTTTACGGTAGATAAGCATTAATTTTACGGTAATTTCTAACAGTGTAGCCATGACGTCCTGTGTGTTACAGCCATGATGTCATGTGTGTTACAGCCATGATGTCCTGTGTGTTACAGCCATGATGTTGTGTGTTACAGCCATGATGTCATGTGTGTTACAGCCATGATGTCCTGTGTGTTACAGACATGATGTCCTGTGTGTTACAGCCATGATGTCCTGTGTGTTACAGCCATGATATCCTGTGTGTTACAGCCATGATGTTGTGTGTTACAGCCATGATGTCATGTGTGTTACAGCCATGATGTCCTGTGTGTTACAGACATGATGTCCTGTGTGTTACAGCCATGATGTCCTGTGTGTTACAGCCATGATGTTGTGTGTTACAGCCATGATGTCATGTGTGTTACAGCCATGATGTCCTGTGTGTTACAGACATGATGTCCTGTGTGTTACAGCCATGATGTCCTGTGTGTTACAGCCATGATGTTGTGTGTTACAGCCATGATGTCCTGTGTGTTACAGCCATGATGTCCTGTATGTTACAGCCATGATGTCCTGTGTGTTACAGTTATTTGTTTAAACTTTCCTGCCTACTACGGTATACGTTTTTAGAAGATAAACTGATGAAATGTATTTAGTTCGTTTGTAAATTAAACAATTGATAGTAAAAGGTAATAGTGTTCTAATTTCACGCGCAGCACACACAAAATATATGTTATCAGACATATCTTCAATAATGTTGATATTCAGTGAATCTTTTGCTAATATGATGCTTATTTATATTGTGCCGACGTTTAAGGCAACGTATAATTCACTACGTGTGTCGCCAAATGTTACAATGTGTGCTAGCCGTGTGTTGCAGTAAAGGAGCATTCGCAGGTGATGGTTGCTGTGTTAGGGGATTGGTAAAGGTGACACAACTACGCGTTTATTATACGAGTGTCATGTGCCCCTAGTTTTAATTACTTCGGGTTGTGACACTGTTGGACGAGTTGCATTATTGGCTCATTTTGGAGGTATTCGTTGATTTCAACACTGTCAGGTGTTTTATTGCCCTGTTACCTAGAATAACAAATATGAGGTGAATGGTGTGGTTGACTAAGTCATGAGTAAAGTATGAATCATTTATATTTTATATAAACATAGCAACCTCTAAGACTGTTTATTTTCCGATAGATAGTGGCGTATGAACATTGTAAAAACCAAAGCATTATTTTAAATGTTAAAGCATAGCTTGCACTGACGTATATATATTACAACAAGAACAATGTTCGCTGTGTTCTGTGGATGGTCATTAGTGTTACTTCGCCTCGGTGGTTGTATGTGGCATTTGTTTATTATTATTATTTTTCGCATTAGGCATATAATTATGTCATACCAAGTGGAAGTCCAGCCAGTTTGTTGTCCTTACTATCTTTGTTCCCTTATGTTCTTTGTATTACTAGACAATATATATATATATATATATATATATATATATATATATATATATAAATTATATACTTTTATTGTTGTCTACTATTACACATACAATTACTATGAATGTTACGATGCCATGCTACGCAGAAGGTTGTAATCTAATTATTGTTTTGCATTACTGTTGTTTTCATAAGTTAATTTATGTCGCTTCAGGTAGTAATATAATAACGACGGACTGGGGTAATTGGTTTAAGATGATACCTTCTATATTGTTTTCTAAATGGATGACAATATTAACTTAGACCAAATCCAAACAAATGGAAACTTTGACTTTGCAAATTTATATACTGAAATTAATTATAATGAAGATGATATATATTAATGACTAAATTAATTATAATAAATATATATATAATGACTCACCCCTTTCTTTAAATAGTGTAAATATTTGACCACGGTTGAATTCTCAAACACTTTCCAGAGTGATAAAGTTTCTTTATCACTGTTATGCATAAATTGTCGCAGGTTAGAGGCGCACTGGGATTCTGTACAAGAATTATTTTGCAACTTACCATCAGGTGGCCTCAAACTTGATATGATTGCCTTAATAGAAATATTTGGGATTCTCAGCAATACAATATAAATGGATACCACAGTTTACTGTTTAACACTAGACTGCAAAATGAAGATGGGCATGGTGGAGTTGGTACATATATTAACGATAGCTTTAAATACACTAAACGTGAAGATCTCTCTATATTTATTCCCCACGTTTTTGAATCTAAATTGTTTGAAGTTCAAAATAATAAAAACAAACCACTTATAGTAGGTGTAGTACACTGTATATCGTCCTAATTCAGTTCCTCGTGCAGACATAGATATGTTTATGAGCAAAATAATAGAAATACAAGATAAGATATCAAATGAAAATAAAATTGCTTATTTGATGGGTGATTACAACATTAATTTGTTAAACTTTGTTACCCACAAAAACAAATTACTTCATAGATAATGTAATATCCCAAAGGTTTATACCATATATTACCAACCAACGAATAACGTCAAACTCTGCAACACTTATAGATCACATATATTCAAATCATTCTCACCCTAATCATGAATCGGGAATTATAATCACTGATATAGCCGATCACTTTGCCATATTTCACATAATATAATATGGTACACCTCGTCCCCAAAAATCAGCATATAGGCAGGTACGACAGTTGAACCCAAGAAACATTGCATCCTTTAGAAATCAATTACATGGCCGAGTTCTTAACTGTGTTATCCACAGCTGATGTGAATGAAGCTTATGATCATTTCACGATAACATACAAATCACTTTTCGAACTATCCTGCCCAGTTAAACATGTGAAGGTTAAGAAAAAATATATTTAACGAGAACCTAGGATTACTTCGGGTGTATTGACTTCGTCGCTAAATAAAGCAAAGTTACTTCGAAAGAAACTAAGTAGAGCTAGCCCAGAAGCGATCAATAAATACAAATAATATTGTAGAGTCTTTAATAAGGTCAAATGAGCAACAAAAAGTGCTTATTATGCAGAAATGCTAGAAGTACGCAAAATATATCATTAAAGAAATATGGGCTATACTACGTCAAGCAATGCATAAACAAAAAAGAATTATCTAAGTTCCCTGAAACATTCATCATAAATGGACATGAGGAAATACATATGAAACATATCACAGAAGAATTTAATAAATTTTGTTTTGGAATAGGTACAACCATAAATGATTCAATAGGTGTTCCTGTTAAGCAATTCGAAGAACACCTAAAGGGAAACTATCCCGTCAATTTGTTCAAGCATCCTACACAAGCAACAGCAATAGAACTTATTGTACGTAATTTAAAAACTAAATGCACGGAAGGTTTCAATGGTATATCCACTAAACTACTACAAGCAACAATACATGAAATAACCACTCCACTTGAGCATATCCTAAATCAATCTATTGTCACGGGAACTGTTCCTAAAAACTTGAAAACTGCCAAAGTTGTACCCGTTTACAAATCAGGTACACTGTAACACCAAAATGTTTAACAATTATAGACCTATGAGTATCTTGCCTGCGATTTCTAAAATAATGGAAAACATTGTATGCAATAGACTTGAGAGATGGTGTTTCTAGAAACATATAACATGTTGTGTAAACATCAGTATGTGTTTCGAGCACAACACTCTACAATTCACCCAATATTGCATTTGCTAAAGGACATTTCAATTGCAAATGATAAAATAACAAAAGACCCTACATTGGCTGTGTTTGTGGACCTTTCAAAGGCATTTGATACAATAGACCATGACATTTTGCTGTATAAATTACATTTCTATGGAATTTGGGGATTAACTAATAAATGGTTTGCCAGTTACTTATCCAATCGAAAACAGTACACTGAAATACACAATTGTAAGTCTTCTAAGAAAAACATAACAACTGGAGTGCCCCAAGTATCCGTACTTGGACCAATCTTATTTCTGATTTATATCAATGACATAATTAATTCTGCGTCTTTAAATTTATTGTCTTTTGACACAACTATATACAAATCAGGTCCTCGTATTGATACTTTAATTAACAATATCAACCAAGAATTAAAACATTTGTGTGATTACTTGTGTGCTAATAAACTCGCATTGAATGTTAAAAAAACAATTTTTTGCATATTTTGACCACCGAATAACAAATATCAGGTAAATAACTGTGTCAAAATAAACAATGAAATGTCTAAACACTATCTATGTAGCTACCTTAACCATGTGCATTGCCTAAATCCCAGATGTGTAGAGTGTAACTAAAATCGTTTATTTAAAAAGACAAACTGTTTGGATTTACAAAAGATTATCTTTTTTTTAAATATTCCCCCAGTCCTTTGTCAAGTCCGTTGTCAAATAAATTATATTGTCAAATAAATTATATTGAGAACAGCGATTAATATTCTGCATATATATATATATATATATATATATATATATATATATATATATATATATATATATATATATATGTGTGTGTGTTTATGTTTGTTTATATGTATATGTTTTGGGGTCACAGGAAGATGTCACATTATGTGCCATATGATCACTACGTAACAATACTTTTTTGTTTTGATTGCTCATGTACATGTATAATGCTTTCTTATTGTTGTTACAACAACACCAAATTGATTGATTGCTATGATGTAATGTGTGTTACAGCCATGAAGTCCTGTGTGTTATAGCTATGATGTAATGTGTGTTACAGCCATGAAGTCCTGTATTACAGCCATGATGTTACAACCATGATGTCCTGTGTGTTATAGCCATGATGTCATGTGTGTTACAGCTATGATATCATGTGTGTTACAGCCATGTTGTCATGTGTGTTACAGCTATGATGTAATATGTGTTACAGCCATGAAGTCCTGTATGTTACAGCCATGATGTCATGTGTGTTACAGCCACAATGTCATGTGTGTTACAGCCACGATGTCATGTGTGTTACAGCCATGATGTCATGTGTGTTACAGCCACGATATCCTGTGTGCTACAGCCATGATTTCCTGTGTGTTACAGCCATGATGTCCTGTGTGTTACAGCCATGATGTCATGTGTGTTACAGCCACGATGTCATGTGTGTTACAGCTATGATATCATGTGTGTTACAGCCATAATGTCCTGTGTGTTACAGCCATGATGTCCTGTGTGTTACAGCCATGATGTCCTGTGTGTTACAGCCATGATGTCCTGTGTGTTACAGCCATGATGTCCTGTGTGTTACAGCCATGATGTCCTGTGTGTTACAGCCATGATGTCCTGTGTGTTACAGCCATGATGTCCTGTGTGTTACAGCCATGATGTCCTGTGTGTTACAGCCATGATGTCCTGTGTGTTACAGCCATGATGTCCTGTGTGATACAGCCATGATGTCCTGTGTTCTATCAAGTCCAATAGTGTCATGTCTTGTACAAAGTGTATTGTGTAAAGTGTGGTTCATTACTGGAATATTGTGCGTTTAACGTAGTGTCCTGTTTAGTGTCCTACAAAGTGCCACTTGTTCTACAAACTTGTTTGTTCTATGTAGTGTCCTGTGTTCTAGTCATGTTGTCCTGTGTTCAGTGGAGTGTCCTATGAAGTGTTTTGTGTGTTAAAGCTCTGCTGTCCTGTGTTCAATAAACTGTTTTACAAGTAAAAATGCCCTGTGTTAAAGCCATGGTGACTTTTGTTGTATGATGTGCACTACGAAATGTCCTGTAGTGCAGCATGGTTGTCCTGTGCCCTGTTAATTGTCCTGTGTTTCAGTGGCGGTGTCATATAAATTGTCTTGTTTTGCCGCACGGATGTCCTGTGTCTTATATATTGTCCTGTTTTGCAATGGTGGTGTCTTTGTTGTATAAATTGTTATGTGTTGTAGCGGTGGTGTCCTGTGTCCTATAATTTGTCCTGTGTTGCAGCAGTTGTGTCTAGTGTCCTATAAATTGTTATGTGTTGCAGTGGTTATGTCTTGTGTCCTATAAATTGTCCTGTGTTGCACCGGTTGTGTCCTGTGTCATATAAATTGTCCTGTGTTGCAGCGGTGGTGTCTAGGGATACGGCAGAGGAGATCAAGGCGAAGGTGAAGGTCGTGATCAGGGAGCAGTCAGGCCCCACTAGGTGGGTTCCTGCGAAGGAGATCCTATGAGGACAACATCTCTCCAACTTACACTTTCATTGAGTAACTTGCTCATGCTCATGAGGAGCACTGCTCTTAAGGAACACCATTGAGAGATGCACTGCTAATCACCAGTACAGGAGGAAGCTGCTCATTGCGAGGATAGAAGCTCTGTTGTGTTGCTCCTGGTGATAGCTGGAGCATGGTGCTCTTTATGATGAGTGGGGCACTGTAAGCTCCTGATAAACAGACATATGGTGCTCACAATGGCTCCTGTCTGCTCTTCACGAGTAAAGAAGTAAGGTGCACGACAGGAATTCCTCCTCCTTGTCTTTGTGGTTCCTCTTATTCTGACAACAGATGAGTTGTTTTTGAGGATGAGAGAGGGGAGAGAGAAGAGAGAGAAAGGGGGAGGGAGAGAGGGAGGGAGGGAGAGAACATAGCGAGTGTAGACGTAAGTAAATCGTAACAGATCCTGTACCAATCAACTGTCTATGTACATAGTAGATGAGCTAATATATAGTGACACAACTTGACGTTGGCAGCAGTTGTAGGTCATAGGTGACACAGCTTGACACGGAGCGTGTACAAGTGTGTTCTTTTACAGAAGCATCACAGTTTGTGTTGTGTACAACCTGTATACAATTTGTATGTGTATCCCTAATCAACAGTATCAGTTGTGTACAACATCAGGTGTGTGAACGTGTTTATTCCTATTCAGTAATGTTGGAGGTAGTATACAGTGTGACACATTTAGTGTGTCTTCATCTATGTTACTTATCAACAATGTCAACGCAGGTGTGACATGATATGTACACACTTGGTGCATCTGTATTCAGTTGTGTGTACATGCAGTTGTATTCCTACACAGCAGCACAATGCTGGTGTAAATTAAGATGTGTACACGTTTTTTATCAACTGCATCAGGCTTGGTGTACACATGTTGTGTATATATATATATATATATATATATATATATATATATATATATATATATATGTGTGTGTGTGTATTCCAAATGGACACATCAGTGCATGTGCACAACATATGGACAGGTGTATTCCTAATGAACAGATCAGTGCATGTGCACAATATATGGACAGGTGTATTCCAAATGGACAGATCAGTGCATGTGTACAACATATGGACAGGTGTATTCCTAATGAACAGATCAGTGCATGTGTACAACATATGGACAGATGTATTCCTAATGAACAGATCAGTGCATGTGTACAACATATGGACAGGTGTATTCCTAATGAACAGATCAGTGCATGTGTACAACATATGGACAGGTGTATTCCTAATGAACAGATCAGTGCATGTGTACAATATATGGACAGGTGTATTCCTAATGAACAGATCAGTGCATGTGTACAACATATGGACAGATGTATTTCAAATGAACTGATCAGTGCATGTGTACAACATATGGACAGGTGTATTTCAAATGAACAGATCAGTGCATGTGCACAACATATGGACAGGTGTATTCCTAATGAACAGATCAGTGCATGTGTCCAATGTATGGACAGGTGTATTTCAAATGAACTGATTAGTGCATGTATACAAAATATGGACAGGTGTATTCCTAATGGACAGATCAGTGCATGTGTACAACATATGGACAGGTGTATTCCTAATGAACAGATCAGTGCATGTGTACAACATATGGACAGGTGTATTCCTAATGAACAGATCAGTGCATGTGTACAATGTATGGACAGGTGTATTTCAAATGAACTGATCAGTGCATGTATACAACATATGGACAGGTGTATTCCTAATGAACAGATCAGTGCATGTGTACAATGTATGGACAGGTGTATTTCAAATGAACTGATCAGTGCATGTATACAACATATGGACAGGTGTATTTCAAATGAACAGATCAGTGCATGTGCACAATGTATGGACAGGTGTATTTCAAATGAACTGATCAGTGCATGTATACAACATATGGACAGGTGTATTCCTAATGAACAGATCAGTGCATGTGTACAACATATGGACAGATGTATTCCTAATGAACAGATCAGTGCATGTGTACAACATATGGACAGATGTATTCCTAATGAACAGATCAGTGCATGTGTACAACATATGGACATGTGTATTCCTAATGGACAGATCAATGCATATGTACAATACATGGACAGGTGTATTCAAAATAAACAGATCAGTGCTAGTGTATTGCATTATATATACACACTGGTGTGCTTTTATATGTCTTAGATTTATTTCTTTTTCCTGATTTGTTTGTCTTTTCAATTCTCCTCCAGTATGATTGATCATGGGTGCGTCAGACCAAGATCAAGTAAATATTTAATCAAATTAAATTTGTAATAAATGCAATGTGTGTGTTTTGTTGTGTCCAGATGTGTTGCTTTATGAGACTCTTCATTTGCTAGACGGTAGAAGTAAGAAACTTCACCTTAGCAACAGGTCGCCATGGTAACAGACTGTTAGTGGCATACATCGCATTACTGATGTTTCTAAGTTGAATTAATGTCAACAGTTGTGTATAAAGTAACAAAATAGTGTCACAAGTGATGCACCAAAATATTGTTTGATGACATTGGCATGTTGTGTCACCAGTGAAAATATGACGGTCACCAGTGATGATAATGACATTATAATGTCACAAGCACCACTGCAATGTTACAATGTTATCATTGCATGTCATAATATCACCAATAATGACACTAGAAATATATCTGAGTGTCACAAGTGACGAGACTTCACTGACAGATTATAGTCGTGCTGTTTTCAAGTTCTCATCAATCCATGTGTTACTTTTTTAAATGCATTTCCAAACAAAAATAATGGTCCTGGTGAATTGATATAATAATTTAAAATGTAAGAGTAACAAAATAAAAACATTTCTATATTCGTTGTGTTCAAGCGTGTTTACTAGTAATTGTGAAATCGCGTGAACACAAAAGTCTGACCAGTCACTGTGTGTCTTGTACTAAGTGGCCCATGTATAAACTGACCAGTCACTGTGTGTGTCCTGTACTAAGTGGCCCAGGTATAAACTGACCAGTCACTGTGTGTCCTGTACTAAGTAGCCCAGGTATAAACTGACCAGTCACTGTGTGTCCTGTACTAATTGGCCCAGGTATAAACTGACCAGTCACTGTGTGTCCTGTACTAAGTGGCCCAGGTATAAACTGACCAGTCACTGTGTGTCCTGTACTAAGTGGCCCATGTATAAACTGACCAGTCACTGTGTGTCCTGTACTAAGTGGCCCAGGTATAAACTGACCAGTCACTGTGTGTCCTGTACTAAGTGGCCCAGGTATAAATTGCACAAGTGCCAAAAATAGATCAGTCACGTTCCAACTTTTTATGATTTTGGCAGAAATGTACCTTATAAAATCAAATGTCAACGTCTAGTTTATTACATTATTAAACAGCGCACAATACGAGTCAACACTACACCGTTTCTTAATATGCGGCGTCGTAAAGTATGTTTCAATTTGTGCAATTTTAGCAATATAATTATAGAAAAATGTACAGATAATATTTCTGTAAATGAGGTTTCAATTAAAAAGCTCATGCGCGTAATCTGTCGAATGCAACAAAGGTACAAAACTACTTTTCACAACTTCTGTATAATCTTGACTCATAGGCATAATTTAGCAGTCATCCTGACAGACATTCCCATGACTTGTGAATCATGTCCGTTAGTTCACCTGAATCACGGACTATGTCAGTTAGACCTGAATTATGGACAATGTCCCTTGGTCCCCGCAAATCGTACCATGTTCCTTGAAGCTTCCTGAATCATGGGCCATGTCCGATTATACTTTGTTTCCATTGAGAATGCACACTAAAGAAGCCTACCATAAACTGCATTCACCATAGACTAGTCCGACAACGATTATGATTACAATGACAGCCAGACTTCGACACACCTTCATACTAAGACTTGGCTGTTCTAACAAAGAGTTCACCTGGAAAGTGACTAATGTTAAAATCCGCGCTTTCGCAAAATGAAATAATAAATTATTCCCACTGATCATCAGTTTGTTAACAATTGCAGTTGCTATTTGCTAAACAATAACGTCGGAAATTGCCCCCTTTCGCCCTGTGTAATATGATCCGTTCAACCGGGAAAATGTCTAACCCTATCCCCCATTTTCATTCCACAGGAAATATATCCAACACTACACCACAGCTTAGTTAGACAATCTCCCACATTTCCCCTTCAACTTGAACCGAGACTTGTGATCCAGACAGACGAGACACAACCTTAATAACCAATCAAGCTAGAGGCCTGCGAGGTGTTTATGTGGTGTGTATGTGCGTCTTCGTGTGTGTCTTTGTGACCACTTACATTCACGACTTCTTTTCGAGTCAATCTTTAAGCAAACTTTTAATATATTAATAATAAAGATATCAGCGAAATAACAAAATGTTCATAAACTTAGCCAGAGGTAATCATCCGAGCTGGGGCTCTTATAAACACATAGCGCCCTCAATAAATAAAAACGTATAACAGATACCGTACTTGGGGGAGTGTCCCAGCTCCTATCTAATAGCTGTGATACAGCTACCCTAGTTGGACGCGAAAATACGCTTTGTGGCAGCACTATTCTTTGCATATAGCGATTTCCCATATTACCCGATTATCCCGTTTTACCCGGGTTTCCCCTATAGCAGATACCGGGAGTGTGCCAGCTCCTATCTAATAGCTCCGACTAAGCGTTCGCAATGCAAACTCAGAACGTGAACAAAAGCAATTAGACACCGTCACAAGTGAAGTACTGCACGGGGCTGGCACACACAGCTCAGGGGCACGCGCGTGTCTTTATGAGGTCGAACGGCCTGAACTCAGCCGCGAGCGACTAGTTGAATAGAGCAGGACTGTTTGGTCGACAAAGTATATAATTATAAGAACTACGAACAACAATAGCCACTCGAGCGCCGGGCAACACTGACAAAGAAGCGGCGATATGCACTGGCCCGCGATCGACTCGCAGTAAGCCTGCTAGTTGTGGATCTGCTCATAATTAATAAATATCCCTTCTCCTCGGGATTAATAAACATCTATTGCGAGATTTACCCCTAATCGATTACACAACACATTAAACATGATACACTGTTTAAAAATATAAGCATAGACATATGTGATCGACTGGTAACAAAGGATAAACATAACCGTGGAGACAACCCCTACACTTGACGGTCCACCAGTCCTTTGACCGCGGTCTTGGTAACGCGAATGTGTTGTCTGCCAGGCTCGGAGACACGACCAATCTGTAGTGTATATGTAAATCTGATAAATACGGCGCAAAACGGGACAAAAACTTCAAGATTAACGCGACACTAAAACGTCTTCCATAGGTAAGTCGGTAATGTCGGTAACTAATGTACATATACCTGGAGTATATGTGTAACATGTCCATAGCAACAACACTCGTGTGTGGGCCTGGGGATATCCTCTGTATCAAGGTTTGTCTCTGTCTATTGAATATGTGCCTGTCTGTATCTAAACTCATCTCTCGCCATGTCCCACGTCTCCCTCACCTTCTCTCGTCCGTCCGTCCGTCCGTCCGTCCGTCCGTCCGTCCGTCCGTCCGTCCGTCCGTCCGTCCGTCCGTCCGTCCGTCCGTCCGTCCGTCCGTCCGTCCGTCCGTCCGTCCGTCCGTCCGTCCGTCCGTCCGTCCGTCCGTCCGTCCGTCCGTCCGTCCGTCCGTCCGTCCGTCCGTCCGTCCGTCCGTCCGTCCGTCCGTCCGTCCGTCCGTCCGTCCGTCCGTCCGTCCGTCCGTCCGTCCGTCCGTCCGTCCGTCCGTCCGTCCGTCCGTCCGTCCGTCCGTCCGTCCGTCCGTCCGTCCGTCCGTCCGTCCGTCCGTCCGTCCGTCCGTCCGTCCGTCCGTCCGTCCGTCCGCCCGCCCGCCCGCCCGCCCGCCCGCCCGCCCGCCCGCCCGCCCGCCCGCCCGCCCGCCCGCCCGCCCGCTCGTTAAACCTAATGTGTTATGCCGTTTTACTGAAAATATGTTATGTGATTAAAATAAAATCCTACCTATACCATACCTAACGTATTTTGTCCGTTTTCTGAAACAAAGCACTTTATTTTCTTTTAATATATACAAATACACAATCTACTTGTTACGCGTACACTTTCCTATATGCTATGATCTTGGAAGCCAGTAGGTGCAACGCAGGTATGGGTCCAGAGACAGAAACAGAAACAGAGACAGAGACAGACACAGAAACAGAAACAGAAACAGAAACAGAAACAGAAACAGAAACAGAAACAGAAACAGAAACAGAAACAGAAACACTTTCAATTACCCCGAGTGCGCCAAAAATATCAACGTTCACAAGTTTGAAGTTAACCATGAACGTCAAATGTTCCCCTTAAACTCGTTAAGTACGGGGTCATTTTGAAAACGTCTAGAAGCACGTGACAAAGGAACGTTCCAAAGTCCCATGTGGTCACTTTCAGGCTAGCACGGACATAGCGCGGCGAAATTAAAAGGATTATTGGGCACGTTTCATTCCTGAATCCTTGGATTTATATGAACTTGATCAAACAACTGATGACCAATTTAGCTATAACTGTGTGCATTTTATCGGTGTGGCATATACAAAATGCTGCTCTATTTAATATAATTCGTTGATTTATTTTGTCAAGTATCAAATTATTTTTACTATTTTGTCAGATCTGCTAAGGGATTTACTATGAATACATAATTACTAATAATAAAAGACGAATGAAACTAGCTGACCCATTATAGTAATTGTGACATCAATCTATTCCACATTGCAGATAAGACATGGCTGAAGGGGGAAAGGAACCAGTATTGAGCAAAACAGGTAAGACAGTATTGCCACCATTGTTTCATTTCCTAACAGAGACTAATAACAATCAGATTATTGTCACGATTTCAGAAAACATTGAAGTAATCAATGCGATGATCTAGCGGCCTACTAAATTGTTCTTATATTTACACTTCGTCCGGGGTGTATCATTTTGGGGATCAATATTAATACATACAAATAGCTGTATATGGAGTATTATTTCCACGAATTTTCGTATTGTACTATATCATTGGAGAGATACGTGTATACGTGTGTCATCTACAACAGTTTCGGTGGACGTCGGACAATTTCTGCATACTTCTAAAATATATACGTGACTGAAAGTCGTCATTGTTTAACACAGCATCAACATAATCACTTATAACTTAAATTAGTTTAAAGATTAAGTTAAACATGTTATACATAGTGCAAACATCGTCATTAGCAATTGCATTCACATTTCTCTGTGCGGAAAATAAATTCCTGCATTATGTAATTATGTTAAAACATAATTATTGTAGGGATGATACGAAGAATGATAGTCATAGCTGTAGATAAAACACGGACTTATATAAACTAGACTATTGTCTCCTACGCTCACGGAGCTTCGCGAGCGCAGTAGTGGGCTACACAGGTCACGAACGCAAGATGTGTATTCCTCACTTCCAGTTTCCGAGTCGCTGCACGGAATTGCCAGACAGAGTCAGGATTATTGCGGTGAACATAACTGGTTAATTCAATGGCAATGATAATTTAGCCAAAACGATTAATTTAATGAGTTTGTTAAATGTCGCGGCTATCTTCAGTGTAGTTCTGGATTTTTTGTATTAATTTCCCAACATTGTATGCATGGGGCTAACGTAGTCTTAAATAACAACAAGTTTATAGCCCGGAAAATATAATTTTAATCGGTGTCACTACATCAGGAAAACATACGTAGAAAACGGGATGCTATGTTAACATTTCAGCAAAATATCCCACGTATCATTTTATGCAAATTAGTTCCGCCATTTTTGAAAAAATATATTTGTCACTATAACAATTTACATAGGCCAATATTGTATATGACTGCACAAATAAAGTGTCCAGACCCATGTTTTCAGGGGCAATTATCACAATAAGACCATTCCTGGATTAACTACGTGTGTCTTTGACATGTTATGCGAATTCTAAACTGCCAGCATTACCGAAATTGGGACTTTTTGCTGTATCTCAGCCAATATTGCAGGTAAGTTTTTTCCTGAACTGCCACGCATCAACATCTCATGATAATACGATGATAATTGTCAGAATATCATTCACCATCGCTTTTACTGAAATCGTGAAACTCAAATTCGTCCTCGTCTTCCTCCTCCTCTTACTCCATTTTAGGATCACCAGTGTCCAGGAGATCAACCAGTGAGTTTAGTAGGGCATGACCGCAGGACCACACCGGCTCCAACACTCCATTGTTATTATACTCCATAATCCTTCTCCACCATTGCCTATCATCGTAGGGTTTCGGCTTTTCCAGGATGGGTTTTTCAACTCGTTTGCTCAAGGCGACGCGGTGGTTCACACGCTGGACGTGCGGCCGGCCTCAAAGCAAAGTGACAGGGAGGAAGGCGAGCCTGGTCGATCTTAGAATTGGAACTTACCGAGTGAACCACCACATCGCCTATATAGTACAACCCATCATGGAGAAGCTGAAACCTTACGATGACGGGCAAGGGTGCACAAGAACTGACGATGGAGAGTTGGAACCGGTGTTGTCCAGCGGTCCTGTCCTACTAAACTCAGTGGTTGATCTCCTGGACGGACACTGGTGATCGTGACGAGGAAGAAGACGACGAGTTTGATTGTGACCATTTCAATGAGAGCGATAGTGAATGATGTTCTGACAATTAGCATCTTGAATCCCATGAGAGGTTGAGGCACGGCAGATCACAAAAAGATCCTTCTGGCTTGCTATTTACCGAACTAAATAAATGAGTTAGTCAATCATCTTAGTGGAATTTATGTATTAACAATACCTTGAATTGATCACCAGCTTAACACTTGCTTTTAATAATAACACTGTTTATTAAATAACTGCCATCAAAAAACCCTCTCAACTTACTTGCAATATTTGATGAGATACATATAAAAAATGGTAGATAAGAAAATAACGGATATGAAGGATAATAAATCACCTGGAGTGGATGGGATTCCTCCCAAATTACTATTGGAAATTGTAGAACAAAGTAGAATACCGCTTGCAACAGTGTTCAATTTGTCATTAGAGGAGGGAGTAGTTCCGTTAGAATGGAAACAAGCAAACTTAATACCAATATTTAAAACAGGGCCAAGACACAAGTCAGAAAACTGTAGACCAGTGAGTTTAACAACGGTGATTTGCAAACTATTACAAATATTAATTACAGGTCACTTGGTTGACTTTCTTGTTAAAAATAACTTGATAAACCCATCTCAACATGGGTTTCTAAAGCGAGGTCATGCTTAACAAATATCTTATGTTTTTTGGACTTAGATTTTAAAAAGCCTTTGACAAAGCGCCACATCAAAGATTACTACTTAAACTAAAGGCCCATGGCATAGGAAATGGTACGATTAACTGAAGAGAAACATGGCTTATTCATTGAAGACAAAGAGTAGTTGTGGATGGGGAGGTTTCAAACTGGAAATCAGTTTTGAGTGGAGTACCGCAGGGATCAGTATTGGGACCTATTTTATTTGTAATATATATATATATATATATATATATATATATATATATATATATATATATATATATATATATATATATATATATATATATATATATATCAATGATTTGGATGATGATATAACAAGCAAGGTGTTGAAGTTTGCGGACGATACGGAAGTGTTTTGGAACATTAAAAGAGATGCAGATAGACAGCAATTACAAAACGATCTGAATAACTTGACCGAATGGGCTGAGAAGTGGCAAATGCTGCTTAACTGTGGGAAGTGGAAATGCGTCCACACAGGATATGGGAGTGAAGACGCATACTATAAAATGGGTGATACTGTACTAAATACTACCGTAAATGAAATAGACTTAGGGTTAACTATTAGTGCTGATATGAAGTTATCAGAGGAGTGTGGAATTGCAGCAGCGAAGGCAAACCAATTTCTTGGATTAATTAGCCGAAATATAGTGTACAAGGAAAAAGAACTAATAATACCGCTGTACAAAACAGTAGTTAGGCCTCATTTAGAATATTGCGTACAGGCTCGGAGGCCATATCGCAAGAAGGATATTGATGTACTGGAAAGAGTACAAGCGAGAGCAACCAAAATGACACAAACACTCAGGAATATTAGTTATGAAATGCGCCTAAAAGAATGTGGATTAACAAAACTAGAAACCAGCGATTGAGGGGAGATCAGATAGAAGAAGTGTTTAAAATATTGAATAGGTATGAAAATATTGACAGAAATATTTCTATCGATTACGAAAGAGAGAAGGACGAGAGGACGTGGAGGTACATTAGCCAAGAAGCAGTGTATACTAGATATTAGAAAATTTTAATGTTCACAAAGAGCAATACAGATGACAGGTCTACTGGCCCGCCATAATGGTCTGTTTATACTTCTCATTCTGGCAGTGACTGGAGGTGGGTCACTCGTTGTTAGTTAAGGGCTAAGGACTTATCCTCTTAAAGAATTGATGTTTTAAAGCTGGCCAGTACTGCGCCCGGACAAAATACAAGAAGCTTTGTTTAGCATCGGTTTGCATGTGAATTTCATAACATTTGCTCATCTGAGCTATTATCCGACAAACAAGTGTAAGAGAACAAGACAAAACGTAAAAAACGTAACAAGTATTAAAAGTTAAAACATATAAATATGGGTAAAATTTGTCAAATTCACTAAATGCTTGCAATTAGCAACAAGTACGATATACATATGTTGATTAAAATTAAAGACATATATGTTAGTAGTTTTCCTGCATATAGAGCAGTTACATGACGGACCGTCCCAGTTCCGGATCAAGATGCGGAACTCGCCGTAGTTTACACATTTTAGCAAGTCATTTGACAGTCTGTTCCAGATCCTGGGTATGCCTCGCAACAACCTTAGTAGGAAAGCTTATTTACACCAGGTTGCGAATAAACGTTAGATAATATAAATACTGATTTGCCCGTGACTCAAACCTGAATAGGGGATTCCATTTAATGGCTGATATCATTTTTGCCCCATACACATTACGATAAAACGTGTCGTGCATCCATTGTCAACTGACCGTTTCGATTTTGATTTAAGCAAAACCATATTATCGTCCGATGACCCCAGCTCGGAAATAGTAACAGGCTTCTCAAGCAAGTTGTTCTTTTTTACGAAGTTGGTACGTCTGAAAAAGCGCAGCTTCGTACAATAACATATTCTTAATTAAAATCATATCCCCAATACGTGTTTAAAAATATGATGTGGGTTCCTGTTACATACAGCTAACGAGAATTAATGAATGAAAGTACGTATATGCTATCTCACTAGATACACGTATGTTTACCCAGATTTAACAACACATAACAACATCATTTTAGGAAGATATAGTTCGTCCTGATTAACTACGAATACCCGAGGCGTACGTCCTTTGTACATTTAAACATACATTTGTTAAACTACCCCCAGAAAATCAGCGGATAATATGATCCTTTCAGTTACAGTTCTTTGTGAAAATTAGAACTTTCTAATATGTAGTCTACACTACTCCTTTGCTAATTAATTTCATTTCCTCTAGTCCTTATATCATCCTTAACGTAGAATAAAATGCATCTACTGATGTTTCTAAGATCATTCAGGATTTCAATATCTAGATTTCTAGAGTTGTTAAACTACATTCTCTTGGACGTTTTCATAATTACTATCCTTCAGTGTTTGTATCGTTTTGGTGGCTCTCCCTTGTATTCTCTCTCAAACATATCTATGTTTGTCTTGCGATATGGCGTCCATGTTTTTATACACTATTCTAAATGAGACCTAGCAATTGTTTTAGACATCGGTATTACTAGTTATTTGTACGCTTTTTTACTAATTTGATTTACCGTCGATGCTGTGTACATACTCAACACCGCTTTATTTAATGTAATGTTAGTGTTTAGAACAGGGCCTGATCTGATTAACCAACAACTCTTTCAAGGAACACTTGTTACATAAAATGTGTAGTTATTTGCTCATTTCGTATACAAAATAGCATATTTATTATAAAACAAAATAAAAACAATTATTTATGTTGTGCCTCAGTTTACACCTATAGAAAACGTATGTTACTATCAAATATTACATCACTGTTAAATCACACACAATTTGTTTCAACTAAACATTCAAATATAACTTGGCACACCAAATATCATCAAATATAGCGAAACAAATACACTTAGATAAGTTGTGAAAATGCATAATTACCGCTGAAAACTGTGAATGTTGTAGGAATACCACGGTTTTGAAGGGTTACTGATAACCCGCGCTTTTAATAGTCGACGTGCTGCTGCATCAATAATTCTACTAGAAAATTTATCCATATCAAATAAACGTAAACATATCAATATATCACTGTGAACAAATGCATCAATTAGTTGGTACGTTAATGCAAAACTGGAATTATGAAAGGATACATAAATATCACAGCAGTGAATTGTTGTCATATATATATATATATATATATATATATATATATATATATATATATATATATATATATATATATATATATATATAAAGCGCTGGGAGCAATGATATTGATTCGTGCGTTATACAAATAAATTGTTTTATTAGTATTATTTAAAACTTTAGAAATTCCTTAGTACATTTTTCTAGGCAGAAGATTGGGTCTAGATGTTAAATATTGTTAACACCAATGTAATATTGTTTCTGTGGTGAACGCTGGAACAAGATTATTGTGTTACCTTTACAGCCATATGCCAAGGTATCCACATATTTATAGGTATAAAAGTGCGTACGTATGGATAAAGAGTGGTCAATCCAAAGGGAAATAGCTTTATGTCATATAGTTGAGAACGTTGGTCTTCAGGAAAAAATGATGAATATATATGTATATATGTTACGATATTTGTGGACGTCATTTTAGTGTCGTTTTTTAATAGTGCCATTTTTCGTGTTGACAAATAATTTACATGCTCTCAATGCTGCTATTTTTGTATGAACGTTAATTGAGATTGCATTAGTTTAAAAAAGCACGTATATTTCTAATATAAGCACATTGAGCGCAATGTACTTGATTGCTCATTGTGGACATGGCGGCTTATGTAGCCCACCACCAGGATGTCGTAGTAAATATATTTATTTTATGATAAGTTTATTTTGAACTTGAACTCTAGTATTTATACATCGAACGTTTTGACTACGAATTTTTGGCCGTCGTAGTCAAAATGGTCGATGTCCTGTTGTTTAAATATAATTGTTTTACCGAAACTACGTCAGGTTTATTTTGCTCGCATACAGAATAACATCGCCAAATGTAATGGAATACATTTTGAAAAATAATCTTACCAATTAAGTAGATGTGAATATTCTCTCATCTGGTAGCACAAAGACTCGTGCCATGTGGTGTTTGATACACCAAACGTAATTATTATTATTATAAGATTCGTACACATGCAGTGATACAATATCGAATGTGACTTTCAATAATACTGCATGCTACAGGCGAACTTTCGCACAAGTATGAACATTAATAATTGTGTGCTCTGTTTTATTAATTGTCTTTATTGCATGCTTTATATTTCATTATTATATATTAAGGGTAATTACTAGTCACAATATACTGCCCCATAAAAATACGTAGGATGCAAGTGTGGCGGGGCCCTTTCCAAGGTTACGTTCCAGCGGTTTCTCCACTCTAATATATGTCAGGAGGGATGAATGTGACAGGGTCCTAACAATTCCCTAACTCCGCAATAACGCAGCCACGCCTATAATTCGTGGCCAGATACTGAAAGATGCTAAAGTTGGATGCGATAAACACATGCAGGCAATGATCCACACGCGTCTGGCGTTTTTTTCCACAGCAGCACAACGTAAGCTGCTTTTTATATAATCTTTTTGAAAGTGTTTTCCATGGTCGCTATATGCATGGTGCTAATTCTAAAACAAACAAAGGAGTTTATGTTATGCTATTTAAAATAGTTATGTTGGCTACACATATTGGAAGAGGGGACATGGCTCACCCCAATCCCTAACATTTTGGAATCTAGACTTTGGACCCATAACTGCTTGCCTGATTCATAGAGTGACAACACGGACTTGAATATTTACTGAACTAAGATCTAGTTGCGGCCGACCAAGTAATTTATCTAATAATTTTTCACGGGGTAGTCGGAAGTTTATGTCTGAACTCGTATATTAATTTTACTACTAGACTGACGTAGGGTTTTAAGAGACGGGGGTGTTTAATCGCTATATGCCTGTAAATTTGTTTTTATGAACTGAAAACTTGGCGGGACATTTCCTCAGGCTGAAAAGTGGGGGACGTGGTCCCCTCATCCCCCACCGATCGACGCCCATGCTGTGTAGAACTTCCCAATCCTACATTTTGGCAAATGAATTTGTCATCACTCATACAGGAATAAGTTACACAAAGTGCAGGAATCCGCCGCTTCGGTCGTAGGCGATAAGCATCAAGCGGGCAAGGGGTGAATGTGAAACACAAATTTCATAATTTATAATGTGCTTGATGGTTAGAACCTACTAATAATATCAACACAAGAATGCAAACTGATAGAGCACGGCAGCGGCTCAGCCAGGTGTCGCGCTTACATTTTCCCGGTCGTTATAAACTTTCCGATTGACGTCTCTGCGCATACGCGATAAATATAAAATGTGCAGTGAAACGACAAAGCATTTTTGATATGAATGCCACGGGCTGTGCGTCAACTCTCCTATGATGATTCCTGTGAAGAGTTGCTTAAAATGTCGTTCAATACAATAACGTCTTACGTTTGTTTCAATCACCGTCACGGATTATGGCGCACTATAGTCACGTTTGCTATCAAAACATGCTTCAAAACTTGTTTGCCTCGTGTTAATTTTCTACAAATAACTTTATGTATATCCTAACGAACAACCCGTAATATGTATACCATAAATGCATTTTCCTTTCGTTGCACATTAATGATTTTACATTTATCGCGCATGCGCAGAAATGTCAATCGGAACGTTTATAACGCCGGAAAAATGAAAGTGCTACACCGGCATGATGATTATTTACTGAAGCAAGATCAAGTTGCGCGCTGTGGCCATTCGATTTTCTAATGGGTGGTCGGAACTTCATATCGCGAGTTTATTGTCTAGCTACTAGTCCTATGTAGCGGCTTTTAAGAGAGAGGAGTGGTGAGTCAGGCTACATGCCCCGCAATGTTTCTGAACTGAAAAGTGGGGGACGCGTCCCCCCATCCCCCACCGATCGACGCCCATGCTAGAGCCTATAAATAATATCAGCACAAGGTTGCAAACTGATAGAACCCGGCAACGGCGCAGTCCGGCATGATAGTTATTTACTAAAGTAAGATCAAGTTGATTTTCTAATGGGTGGTCGGAACTTCATATCGCGAGTGTATAGACTAGTTAGTCCTGTGTAGCGGCTTTTGAGAGAGAGGAGTGGTGAGTCAGGCTATATGCCTCGCAATTTTTCTGAGCTGAAAAGTGGGGGGGGGGACAATTCCTATGCTGTCCCCCCACGCTGAAAAGTGGGGGACGCATCCCCCCTCGTCCCCCACCGATCGACGCCCGTGTACACGGGACCTGGGATTCATCATGGATACTAATCTATCCATAACGTCACAAGTCGTCAACATTTGTCGCTCCGGCTACTACCGTCTGTCGCGAATCGCAAAGATACTCTGCTAGCACCATTGCATTTAAGTTGTGTCTAAGGGTTTCATACACGAACTAGTGACATCGCGACTCGACTCGACTATGGCAATGCGGTACTATTCGGCATAAGCGATTATCACCTGCACCGGCTGGAACATGTTACAGCAGTCTTTAGTCCAGGCCCTGCCGTATAGTCCCGTAGACATTTTGTACTTAAGAAAGTTTGACTGTTGAATTGAATAATATATACATATGGCCATATATTTTGAAGAAAATGACCGTTCTGCCAAGTTTTTTGTAATTCCACCTTGTAGAATTTTAAAGCCATATGTATATATTATTCAAATCATCAGTCAAACTTTCATAATACGAAATGTCTACAGGTCAATAGGGCAGGACCAGGCCTACTTCAGCAAAATTGTCGTGGAAATCCGGCGGGGCGACCGGCAGTCCATGACGACAATAGAGCGGCAATTACACTGGGTGTCAGTCAAAAGCGCATCGAATTCAAGCTAGTTGTACTCGTGCACAGGACTATATACGATGGCACGCCAGAGTGTCTTGTGGCACTGCTACTCCAGCACACACCTCCCCGTTCCCTGCGCTCTGCAGGCGGGTTACTCTTTTAAGTCCAAAGAGTGAATTTAGAACGATTCGGCCGCCGTGCATTTGTCTGTGCATGACCCAATCTGTGGAACAAATTCCCAAGGAATATGCGCAACAATGGTAATTTAGCACAATTTAAGAAACAAAACACGTTTATTTTCTACATAACTAGTTTTACACAACGAAGATTATGTTTTAGCGTACCTTATTACCTTACTGCCTACGTACCCATCTTCGCATTATTGACGCAGGCGCTTAAAAATCATACTCTTTCTAAGTTCGTCCAAACTGTTGGATAACTTGCGGGGGTGGCTCAATGCTCAAGAGGGTGTACGATTTATTAGGTGTATGCCACACGTTATCGTTACATTGATACAATCAGTTCGATCTAGCGGGCCTACAAGATTGTACACTTTTACCTCATTCTTCCGATTTATAATTGATTGTGGTATTCAAATTACGGAGCTATTGCACGTAGCCTATTGTGAGGACAATTTGTTTAAGATTATGCCTGATGTGTTTACTACATCATCCTGCGATGTACTCGTCATGTAGTAATTGCTTTGAGTGAATGTTTGCATCACGGAATTAATATTTTATTGAGTTCTAATTTAAGAACATACGCAGTAGACGTAATTGTATCTATTAGGTTAAGGTTTCTGAAGTGCGTTACTGAAAATTAGTAAAATATTTCACTGTCCACGTGTGTGTGTGTGTGTGTGTGTGTGTGTGTGTGTGTGCGTGCGTGCGTACGTGCGTGCGCGCGCGCGCGTGTGTATATATGTGTGTGTATAACATACGGGGATGCTATGTTATGTCGCCACATTACTAAGATATACGTGGGTTTAAAATGTGCTAAGTAAATGTTACTAGTTTGTGTCAATACTACACTTCAAGATAAACTGATCATAAGATAAAATTATTTACTACGACATCCTGGTGGTGGGCCACATAAGCCGACATGTCCACACTGAACAATCAAATACATTGCGCTAATGTGCTTATATTAGAAATGTACGTGTTTTTTAAACTAATGCAATCACAATTAACAGTAATTTCATTTCATCTACCTTTTGCATTTGCTCTAAATTATTCTCATACGCTCTTTCTATTAATACAAACTTCTAGTCGCAGTTTCGGTATTTCTCACTTCCATATCCGATTCACTTTCTGGGCATCTGATCTCTGCCAATTTGTCCAACTACCATTCTGTCCTCACCACCGACCTATTTCAACTTACTCCTCATTGCTTGTACCCGAATAAATCTAAGAAAGATTTGCGATGTCCTTATAAGAAGGAGTGCTATCATGAAGCATATCAAGCCATTGAAGATGATATTAACAATTGTATTGAACATGATGTACCTTTACCTCTTGGAGTGAACTTGTAGTGTTTAAACGATGGTTCAGGGATAGCCAACACATTGCTAACAAATAAGGCTAGCTATCATAATGGATGTCAAGAACGATTCTGCTCTCATAATGTGCAGCGAGCAACATCATAGAAAACAAAGGAAGGATCGGATAGCGAAGAGTTTTCCTTTAGTCCGAAACAAACTGGTTCTAGCTTTAATGCGAGTCTCGACCGCAACACTGTTCAATGTGTCTGCTGTGAGACTTTTCAAGATGATATCGAAGAGAAAATCTACAGAGCTAGGAGTGAAAACTGTGGCAAGAACTTCAATACATGGGCTATGGAATCCAGGAATTGGGTGATTCAGCACGATTGAACACTGCAATCAACGCAGAGGATGCAGAGGCTGGAGATGTGCAAAGATCACTCATCTTGTTATATAAAGGTCAAGAATGATGCCCGTGCTGCAAAGTCGAAGACGTCTCATGCTAAGAGAGGCTCTCCGGTTGGATGCACCTATGATCCTTTGGTAATCGCTCAGCTTGTCGCGTTTGTGGAGTTCAATCATTTTACCTTCAATGTTGCTGATTTGAAGAAGTTCTATCGTCGTATCTATCAACTGGGCTCTGATTGGATCGGAGTTTACATGCACCAGAAAATATTTAAAAAAACATATATTAGAGAAGCTAGGACCGGACTAGTCAGAATACTCAGAAGGTCGTGATGTTTACGTCTCGCATTAGAAAATAATTGGCGCAGCATTGGTACAGAATGTTAACCTTCAGGTGTCCGAAGATGAGGCTAAGAAAATCAATGATGTTGATATCATGCTGCGCAGATACATTATTCTGCAACATATGCCGTTTGATGGATCATTTAACTCAAGTTGTTTGAGTGAACCGGTTGCCAAGCCTCTTCGGGCCTTCTAGAAATCTTACTCCCTAATCGATTCAAGAAAACGTAGAAGATCAGGTCAGCAACAGTGCCAGGATACGAGTTGACTGCACTATATATCAGCTGATATACACCAATGCTACAAAGTAATCTAGCAACGCACTCACTCTCTATCAGAAGAAGGATAGAGAGACACCATTTCCTCTGTATGTGGGACTGAAATTACATATCCGATCAGGAGTTCCCGATGCAGCGTGGCTAAACCATCTCTACACAGTCCTGGCTGATAAACGTAGTTAATCTGAGTGTACTAATTATCAGTCGTTTGCCATTGGAAACAAGTGTAAAGATATGGTTGGCTGAGAGAGTGTGTTCCGAAAAATGCATATAACATTGAACAATTGCCCAAATATCAGAACGTAACCGTTAGAAGATGTGACTACGATTTGATAAGCTCGGGGCCATGTTATATGTTTCAAAATCTGGAAATATTCGGCTCTGGGCGCCACAATCATGGTCAATCTTCAAATGCATGCGTGGGTTGAAGGCGTCGTCTACTGATCCTTTTTCGTGTCCAGACCGCACAAAACACTTTCGTAAAGACAGAAGTCAGTTTCAGTGGACGGTAGTTGTTCAACCAGTATATGCTGCATTGATTCTGGACTGGTTATGACAGTGATTGTTTTAACCAGATCAAACTCTGGAAAGCTGGAGAAAAAGAGTCAGCGCAACTCCAGAGAGTGTCGTGTGCTCTCTTTCCTGGAAAAAGTCTTCATATCAACGTCTTGGACTGTAAAGGGTGGAGACATATTGTTGCCTGGATGAAACGGATGTTGCCCTGCTGAACTGTTCTGCCGTTCCAATCAATCATATGCAACAATATGTCAGATAACGAGAGAATGATTGTTCACTATTGTTAATGGTTCCAAATGCTGTATAATGTGATGCAGACACATTTCTTATTAAATAAAGCGAAATGGTCCGCAAATTTGCCTTTATATGCAAACTGGGTCTGATTGACCTTGTCATTGGAATGGGTGTAATTCATCTATATGTGCTAACAAGACAACCGTGCCATCAAGGCATACCTGGCAGTGAAACTTTCATTCCAAACCACAGAAGAATTGTAGTCATAGAATTAAAAACTTACTTTCTTTTACAGGAAATGTGAATGGGAATACTGTGTTAATTGTAAGATAATCTGTTAAAGTGGTGGTCCAAATGTTTTGTAATGGAATATATCTTTCATGGCTTGAATACATTGCTCACGGCTGCTGGAAACCGATGTGTACAGCTTATAACTTGTCAAACGTGCTGTAAAAGTCGTCCTCTGTTTATTATAATATTCGAAATTATTGTTAATGACAGCTGGGCTCTCCAAGTGTTGTGTAAAGTGCTGCATGACAATGTTGTGTTGTCGGAAGGAAACTGGTCGTCGTGTGTGCGGTTGACTGCACATATGGCCTTCTTGACTGCCTTCTGCACCCCGCGTTTAGCTCTATTGAAGTCTGACACTGACACTGGCCAAATGTTGTGGTACTCACGAGTGTCAACTTCCGGCGACATGATAATGCGTATGTGACTGTTTTAATTAACATAATACACCAAACTATATAAACATCATTTAAAATGTATACAAAACAAAATATTAAATGATATATATTATGTGATGCTTATTATGGCAAAAACGGTATTTGTGGAAAATTAGTTTTTTGATATGCGACCCATTTCGTTAATATGGGTCACACCCCAACATCACCACATCCACAAAGTGTCCATGAATGTAGTTTTTGATTTATACTCACGTTTCGTGAATACTCTGACGCTGAATATATGTTCAGTTTTATGCATTTCAGCGGGTTCGTGTGGAAGTTTCGTAGATTGAGATATGTTCTAAATGCTGGCGTGAAGCGTTGTGTTGTGTACGGACTGGGTTGTAAGTAAAGAAAATGTACCCGAAGGTATTCTTTGTATTAAGCTAACTGTTCATGAATACCCAGAGGCTGACTAAATCTTTAGTTTCAAACACATTTTGTTTATATAAAATTTAAATTAGAGAACTTTGGGGCTCACTATTTGAAATATATTTGAGAATTGGACGTTTATAAATCGTCATATCATGATATAGGCACAACATGTGCATGTCATACGCGAAAAATACATTGGTATGCGGACTTGTAAGCAGGTAATCTATTTCAGGAACACGCTGAAAAAAGGGAACGCAGTTTTTACACACATTACCGCGGGTGAACGTCTTTGTTCTTAGAAACTTGATGGACAACTCGATTAGTGTTACAAATATATTTCATATAATAAACACAGCCAGCGATAAAACACACAATTTCCCAACCATTAATGTCGCCATACTCAGGCGCATTTTGTTTCATACCGACAACGCAATTGTAATAGGGTTAGTTAGCAGTGGCAGTAAGCACGCTTTGGCTTTATACAACAACGCAACGTTATACTCGTATAAATAGGAAACGTCATCAATATAATATTGTTGTTTCGTTTGAATTGTTTGATATATTATCACATAAGCGTGATTTTAACCTGTCTTTGTAATTGCATATAGCGCCTAATAATCGTTAGTGATATTTTACCTAATCCCACTCACCATCCATGTAATCAGGATCACGAACACCCTCGCACTCTATACTCTTTCCATCCTTTTCATCTGCATCATTCATCACGACACTCTCCTCGCAGTATCAATATGACATGGACAAATAATGGTCTTTGTGGCAGTCACAAACCTGTGTGTTGCACACGTTGTTCAATGCCTTACTGTACCAATGAATGACACCACAAAAGTACAGTGGACCTGGATAAAAATTTCAAATAACAGGAGCGGGGACGACATACAGGATCCCCGTGTAACACGTAACTTTATGTCAACTTAGTGAGTATTTTTCATAGATGATTATTCAATTATATCACGTAACCATTCTAATATCGAGTGTTTATGATATATAATCATACTCTCGTCAAAACATAAAGTATACACAAAATAGTGATATTCATTTGATTAGGTGACCAACGCTAGTAAGAAAATATACAAATTGCATGCGCATTACTATTGGATATCTTTATTTTGCAGGAAAATAATGAAAACATGTTTTTGTTTGTTTCAGAGAGACTACGTGGTAAGTATTGCTTTCACTCTATTATGAGGCATTGGTAGTTCAACACAGATACCATTGAAACCAATTCAAAATGTGATGCCTGGAAATAATGATGTCTTTAAAGTATGACGACATATAGGCTGATTCCCCCAGTAAGTGCATACGTACGAATGTTCGTATCTCATTATGGAAGCACACATAAATACCTTCAAACATACTCTCTCTCCCTTTCTCTCTCTGTTTCTCTCTCTCTCTCTCTCTCTCTCTCTCTCTCTCTCTCTCTCTCTCTCTCTCTCTTCTCTATATATATATATATATATATATATATATATATATATATTTATCTATATTATATGGAAACGTTAAATATCTTAAACTATCATTCTCTCTCTTTCCTTTCTCTCTCTCTCTCTCTCTCTCTCTCTACATATATATATATGTATAAGTGTATGTATTTGTATGTATGTATATATATATATATATATATATATATATATATATATATACACATACAAATATATATATATATATATATATATATACAAAATAGACAAATGCTTTAACATAATATCATTTATGTTAGTGATATATTTCAAACATATTCAATTAAAATAACATGCTTCACACACATATTCTGTCTCTATCTCGCTATATATTATATATATATATATATATATATATATATATATATATATATATATATATATATATATATATATATATATATATATATATATACAGAGAAAGTGTGTGAATGCATGTTTTTTAACTGACTATGTTTGAAATATATCACTAACATAAATGAGTATTATGCTAACGTATTATGCTTGTATTTGTCTTTCGTGTGGGCCGCACTCGTACACCCTTGACAAACATGCTGTGACTAAACACCACTTAGTGTTTACATTATAAATGTCAAGTACATGACATTTATTAATGTATTTGTTGTCAGTATGTACTAAAATGATGAGCTTTGATGGAAACGCTAATGGGTGTTTAGTTTCAGCATGTGTGTCAAGGATGTATGAATGCGGACCGAATAAAAAATGCTTTATTATAAAAGTAATTTATGTTAGTGATAATATATTCAGTTAAAACAAATTTACGTTGCTGCGTGCCACTTGTGTACTGATATGGGGTGTCACACCCGCTGAGGGCGTGCATGCCAAGCAGTTGCTGACACCGTGTTCTTATGGCTTTGGTATTCAGCAAAAAAGTATCCGATTTCGGTCATCACTGCGTAAAACTTGCTATTACTTCTAATATAACTGTAACCGTGATACGTTCCACAGTGAAACCTTTTGAGCAATGTCCTCCAAACATAATTTAAATGATCCGATGTAAAACAGTTTGAAATCATAGAATATGGAAAGAATAATTATTGGCATATTCTTATTTTCCTTGTCTACCTGGTTGCTGGTATTTTCTCCATTACTTTCGTGTGATCTTCTTTTGTTTGTCTGATTATTCAGCAATTAGTTTTCGTTTTTCTAAATCTTTCAAACTTGGTGTATTGCGCTTGCTGTGCATGCAGATACTCTTCTCTTCTATATGGATCAGTATCTCGTTGTTCTAATTATCTCCAAGAATATGGTGTATGTAAAAATTTACAGAACTTTACAAGACATCTTATTCTGATAATAATCCTAAGGGAGCACATTTTAGTAACCACTAAAATTATGGATATCTAACTATCAGTACTGTCACATACTCGGTGTAACAGGACTAACCATAAACGACGTGTAATAGCACTGAAATCAGCGGTCTAAATGCGACGTCTAACTAAAACAATATCCCTGTTATCACTCACATGATGGTCTTGATATACGGTATATTTATATTATCAATTGCACAAAACTGTAGGTTACAGGGAGTTTTTGACAGTGAGTTAACTAGGTAACATGACTGACCTTGAATAAGCCTAACTTTCGAAATTTTATTCAAGTAATCGCCATAAATTTAATAATTTGAATTTCATGCGTTTCTCACCTCTTTGCGATCCAGCCATATCATCAGTGCTGCCATCTGGTGTGTGCATCTAAATAAAACTCTGCAATTTCGTATATACACACCTTAACAGTGCTGACATAAAAGTACCGATTTTGTCATGTACACGTTGATTCTTCAGTCAATAAATACCAAATATAAGCAAACGTCATAAGAAAATAGTAGATTTTTTAAAACATGATAAATATATATATATATATATATATATATATATATATATATATATATATATATATATATATATATATATATATATATATATATACATTTTTATGATCAGGGATTGATTAATATGTAAATCTGCAAATAGTGAATACATAATGCAATAAAAATCAAGATACTGGGACAACATATACTAATCCATATGACTTGGATATTTTACCAATGTAGACGAGTTATCACAAATTATTATGAACTGTTTTAATGGTACATTGGCAGCTAATACAACGTATGAAAATGGAATGTCAATTTGTTTAATTTATGACAAGTTACAGGTGAGAATATATTGAGGACACTGAACTGCATCGAACATATGGAATCACCAGTTAGTGATAAATACCTTCGTGGAAACTGGTGCATTATGTAATAGTTGACATATCAATCGTGTTGTTATCACTTACAGTCAGTGTCATTGGCTCACAAATTACACGACTTGTGTTGGGTGATTACCATTAACTGAGTGCGTGATGTTGTCGGCAATAAGCACCCAACTGGATGCAGCCCAAGAAGTGACTGGATAATGAAAATGTCACAATTCTCATGCATTTCCAGTGCATGATGGCTAATGGCTATATATTGACACAAAAATAGTTTCAATCTTTCTCGCTTAAATTTCCTTTCACTTTCTGGGCATCTGATCTCTTTGCCAATTTTTATACTCCCATCACCCCTTTGTCTTTCCCCCAATCGTTTTATACGGTACGTTCGATTATTGACGAGGCGAAGCGCAATAATGGGGCAACCAACGCGGTCTTACCACATCCGTAAAAGAATACTTGAACGACGTGTCCATCTCGCGATTCGCCACCAATTATTAGGGAACTATGCGCAACCTGGGCGGGAAGCGATATATATTGTTTCAAAATGGGTAAGTTTATTCGCTAACCAATCTCTGATGCGAGATAATGACCGTCACATACACGCGGTTTGTCGCGAAGTGACTGATCCACGGATAAATGTCATATGCATGGATCAGCGGAACGTGACGACAAGGGTGGCAAAAGGAGTATATACGACGCAAAATGCATCTTAATACTTTTACCATCCCCTGGTAGAACAGACGGAGTTGTCGCTCGCCAACCCATCATGTGAATAGTTAACGTATACATGTGGGATGGAGGAAACAGTGGACGGATAGACGGCATCTTACCGTATATACAATCCTGTTTCCTAACGTGTGTCTGTAACGGAACATTGAAACTACGTGTCCGTGTATTATAGGCATAAATAATTCGTTGCTCTCCACAACTCTACTTTCACGGTTGATGGCAGACGCCATTGTGACGCCTGACGATGTCAAAGCTGTACAATATATATATATATATATATATATATATATATATATATATATATATATATATATATATATATTGTACAATATATATATATATATATGCTGTACAATATATATATATATATATATATATATATATATATTGTACAATTTTTATTTTATGAAGATAACATATGTTTTCTAGTTTTACTCGTTTTTTTCTGTCCAATATAAATGCTACCATCCATCTTACTTTTAACGTATCCAGGTTAACATATATAAATATATCAGCGTAGCCCAGTCAAAGAAAAAATATATATCAATGCTGCCCTTTTCTATATGATTTCGATTTTGTCATATGCATATTGGGGAAAGTTAGTGTGCCATACAGTGAATACATACTCTAAAACAGGTCTCACAACACCGTCATATACATTTATCAATTTTGTATGTGTATTCCTGCCACGCTTTAATTGATATAACATCTACTCTCGTCTACAGGCTTTTTCACAATATTTTCCACGTTTTTTTATTGCATGTCAGATCCTGATAAATGATCACACCTACAGGTTACATTGCAACTTATGCCTCTTTCGGTGTTGTCCACCTACCGAACCTTGTGTAACAAATACGTTCTTTCTGTCGAACATTTCAAATAATGTTATGTTATCTACATACATATACAATGGAACAATCGTTTTTAAATCATGAATGTAAATAAGAAAACATTTAGGTCCAGGTAAAGTTAGTTGCGATATTCCTCCATTGGGATGACCAAAATGGGAATATAAATGTTCTATCTGTACTTGTTGTGTTCTGTCCAATATAAATGTTACCATCCATCTTACAATATGTGAGGACAAAGCATACATCTGTAACATTTCTAGTAACAAATGATGATCAATATGATTAACCGAGTTGCTAAAATCTACCACTAAAACTTTGACATAAGACTCCAATTTAGAGTTCGCCTTGTACCATAAGTAAACCATTTCGGCAATAATATTTGATGTGGCGGTTCCGCTAATTCCTCCAAACTGCTTAGCATCAATTTCAACTTCAATTGCTTCATCCAGCCATTTCATTATTATAGATTTAAACACCTTAGCAGCTAATAGAGTTATTGGTATTGGTATAATTTTTTCAATCGACAAAGGTGGGTTAGTTTTTGGCAACAGTATTACACTGGCCATTTTCAATTCCATAGTGAGTACACCTTTTCTTAGTGACTTTCAAAAACTAGCAGTTAATGCAGGGACGAGAATATGTGCAGGATTTCTTACACCCACGCAGCGATGTTGTCAGGCCCACTAGCGTTGTTCACTTCAAATTAGAAAATATGCCTATCACATACTGATCCTGCAGTTCATCCTTGGCCATGAACACCTTGTGATTCATATTTATCCGAGGCAATTGGTCATTTACAGGTACAAATAACTTATTCATTGTACTGGCCATTAAGCCACAATCACCGTCCGTTGTTTTGTTAGCTTGATCTTGTATGCATGAGTTGTTATTTCTTGTCAGTCCCATTATTTTCTTCGTATGTTTCCACCTATCGTGGGATCCCGACTCATGCATTGCTGCAGTTTGTGTTTGAGAACATAACCTGCTTTTTGCTTTTTGAGGTAAATTCGTTCCAGTTCTTGTGTTAGATCGTTCGCTTACTCGCTCGCACGCTCGCTCGCTAAATCGTTCGCGTAGGAGTGCATCTTTCCGTCCGTCCGTCCGTCCGTCCGTCCGTCCGTCCGTCCGTCCGTCCGTCCGTCCGTCCGTCCGTCCGTCCGTCCGTCCGTCCGTCCGTCCGTCCGTCCGTCCGTCCGTCCGTCCGTCCGTCGTCCGTCCGTCCGTCCGTCCGTCCGTCCGTCCGTCCGTCCGTCCGTCCGTCCGTCCGTCCGTCCGTCCGTCCGTCCGTCCGTCCGTCCGTCCGTCCGTCCGTCCGTCCGTCCGTCCGTCCGTCCGTCCGTCCGTCCGTCCGTCCGTCCGTCCGTCCGTCCGTCCGTCCGTCCGTCCGTCCGTCCGTCCGTCCGTCCCTCCGACCGTCCGTCCGTCCGTCCGTCCGTCCGTCCGTCCGTCCGTCCGTCCGTCCGTCCGTCCGTCCGTCCGCTTGTTCGTTCGTTCGTTCGTTTGTTCGCTCGCTCGCTCGTTCGTTCGATCGGTCGATCGTTCGCTCGTTCGCTCGATCGTTCATTCGTTTGTTCATTCGTTCACTCGCTCGCTCAATCGCGCGATCGATCGAATGATTGATTGGTGCAGCCACTGTGGAAGCTCGAGTTCCGGCGTTCGTCTTTACTCACGGAACAGGAAGTTAATTTTATCTTGACGACCTCGCTATTAATGATCAGTGTCACTGGTAACCAAATTACACGACTTGTGTTGGCTGGTGACCATTAACTTACTGCGTGATGTCGTAGGCAATAAGCACCCAGCTGGATGCAGCCCAAGAGGTGATTTGGTAACGAAAATGTCACAATCATAAGAGTGCATGATTGCTAATTGCTATACATTGACACAACGATTAAAAACGTAGTATTATTAGACTAAGGTCAAATTGCATGTTGTTGTTGTTCTCCTCTTGGCATCCCTGTCGTCAGTTGTGAGGTTGGCCATGGTTTTCTGCCACTACGTTCTCAATTAACATTCTCCAATTTCATCCATTATTTGCTCTTGTTCTACATTCTTCCCACACTCTTTCCAGGTCTCTCTTAATACAGTCTTCTAATCCCAGTTTCCGTCTTTCACACTTCCTTTTCCATTCAATTTATGGGCTTCACATCACTTTGCCAATTTTGCTATTCCCATTATCTCCTCATTACCGGCCCATTTCAACAAACTCCTCACTTACTAATATTTTCCTTCACTCCAATCTCTACTCCCAGTTCATCCATTCTTCCCTGATCGGCTTTCTCAACTCCCACGATTCTTCTTACTCAGTTGTTTTCGCAACGCTGCATCTTCTGTTGTTTCTCTTTAAGTGTCACAGGCTCTAACCCATGCGTGTGTGCCGGGTAGCACACGTTGCGCACACCTTTCGTTTAGGCTTACGCGTATGCGTCTACTTCCCTTCACCCGTTTGTCTTACCTCCAAGCCTTTTGCACGATACGTTCGATTATATACGAGGCGAAGCACAATAATGGGGCCACGGACACGCTCTTTCCGCATCCTGTAGGACAGGCTACGGTACACGTAAAACATGCTTGAACGATGTCTCCATCTCGACGAATGACACGCAGTTCGCCATCAATTATTCGGGAACGTTGTGCATATTGGGCGCGAAGCGATATAAATTGTTTCAAAATTACGTTAATTGGCTAGGAAATCGCTGATGTCTTGGTGTCGTTGTTTTGCTTGTCTCCATATATAACCTGTCTGGTACAGAGCTCGTTTTGTATTTTGGAGCAGGGCTTCCTGTGTGGGGGGTGTTGTTGAGCGTCCGTGTACCATGCGTGTCTTGCACGGTTTTTTGTTATCTGGGATTGAGATATTCAGTCAGTGACTTTTACGATAATCAAAAACTGTTTGTTTCGTGCCTGGAAACAGACACGACATTCAGAATTATACAGCCACTAAATGATTCTACATTAGTTATATAGCAACCAGAGTCCCTGCAGTTCGACGATATAGCCACGGGAGCACGGCCTTCGAACGGTATCTGGACACTATAGCCCATGTCACGGCGAACGTCTGCAGTTGCCACGTCGCTGCCTGTCTGTGTACGGTGGTCTGACCCAGGATCACTCCTAACGGATCTGGGAGGAGAGTGTCTCCGTACATGTTTTAATGACCGGAAGGCACTCCTATTACCGCAAGATCATTTCCATGTGATGTGCAATGCAGGCGGTTTGAACAATCAAACAAGTAATGCCCAATCCCACCACAACTATAGTATGTGGCTGTGGCCATGTTCCTCGTTGCTCATTCCCGAGATCGATGACAAGAACTCCCACAAGTGCAAGAAGCATTACTCGTGCGCGTTATTTTGCCTGTAACCGCGAACTGTTGGAGCTGCCTATCTACCCCCTGGAGCATGACCATGTGAATCGAAGGAGCCTATGTTGTATGACTACCCTCGAAAGAGACCTGCCGAGAAGTGGACACTCCTTGGATACCGAGTATGCGTGATGAGCACTGAATGTGCATTACTGTAACAACAGTTTCCTGGATAGACTTGGGGTCGCGGAACTTCATGGCCTCTTGTGCCACGATCCTACTCCTTAGTCCTTTTAGGAATGCAGGTACTGCAAGGCTTTGGAAGAGGTTCGGAGCATTTACCAAGTCGAGCATAGACCCGATCTCCAAACGTGTCCATACTCTCCGTCTCTTCCTGTCGCATGGTGGACAATTCTGTCCGAAGAGTTATGTTATCATCATCTTCATCATGGTGTCGGTCGCGATTCGGTGCTTTGCCATCTTTCAGGCCGGCAAATGCTCCAGCCTTTTTGAGGCTTGTCTTTATAATGACAGCGGAATGTTGCCCAGAGTTTCGTGGTCTATGTCGCCAAGGACGTTGTGTAGCTTCTAGAAGCGTTCACTCCATCTGGCCACAACTTTCTTGCTATCAGAGAAGGTCTCCATTCCATCTTTTGATTTCAGTTGATCAGGTCCCTTCTTCTTGGGTCCCCACACTTTAGTCCAGTGTAGAAGCCATTCATGTTGTTTCTGTCAGCAACTCTCTGCAGCTCCAACGCCTTCGCCTTCCTTTCCCACCAGTCTGACTTCAGTGCACGGGTGCGTTTTTGCAGCAGTCTGGTGGGCTTGGTCGCTTCTGCTCGTAAGAGGCTGTAGCTCCTGGACGTTGGGATCGAAACAGCCCTGGTGTTTTCCCTCTTTGGCCGAGTTCTATACGACCTGCTGCAGAGCTGCCCAGTCCTCGTTTGGTGTTGAGGTTTCTTTCTCCTACCACTGGGCGAGAGCATTCACCATCTCCTGCTCACAATTCTCCCTATGGCTGATGATACTTAGTTTTGCTGTGTTGAGCTTGGTCAGCTTACTTGTCCCTTGCCTATTGTGCTATTGTCATAATCTGAAATCCAAGACATATATTTTTCTTTGCCTTTAAGTATATACTTGTTCCAAAGTGAAATTTGGTCTAGTCTCAACTTTGTTATACATTGATGCACACTAGAGATTCACCAACACCCTTGTCGCCATATATCATTACGACAATGTTTGCGTTATGTTAGAAATAGTGGCCTGTACCCAGTAGTATGATATTACAAGACACTGCGTCGTGTGTAGCTTTAATCATATTCATCTAGCGGCACTCATTACCTTGCCTACCCATGATAGATTATGTCACTGGAGGTTGTTCATGTTATCACGAAAGGGCAATACTCTAGACCTGGTGATTACACCGAAAAAACACCGCATCCCACAACAGCAGTTTTGCAGCGAAATTGGAATAATTCTACCTCAACGCTGATGAGGCCTACCCTGATGCTTTATTTACGGGCTACGACGTCTGTCTACGCACCATCGTTGACACGCATGCCCCTCTTGTGTCACGGACCATTACTTTTAGTAAGTAAACTGTCTGTAAACTGTACGTGAGGACAGTTTACAGAAGGTTTACTGTTTGCAGAAGGTCTGACGCCAGCGTGCTAACAAAATATCGCTCAGAACCTAAAGTCACTTTTGTGGCGCTGATGACTCATCTGTTCTTTGCACAACCGTTACAACTTGGGGGGAGGGAAACGGCACTGATGCCATTGATGGAAGTGCATACCGTGCGCACCATTATACGGAAACCGAATGCGTGCGGATACGCAACGACATCGCCCAATATATTGACAGTCGCCGGACTGTGCTCCTCGTGTTATTCGAGTTAACTGCGGCTTTCGACACCATCGACCGTATCTCACTGCTGCGATGGTTGTCTGGATACTGGTTATGCGCTTAGTGAAGCCTGCGTACAAGATGCAAAACTATGGGTCTGTGATAACGGATGTGTGATGAATGACAACAAATCGCAAGCCACTGCCATCTGTTCGTCAAGTATATGTACACCTACACCATTAATTCGCGTCAGCATATGCGGCCAGCTCGTTGACATTTCCCCCGTTATATGGGACCTGAGATTCATCCTAAGATACTTTGTTAGCACCGTTGTATCTAAGGGTTTCATACACGAACTAGTGACATCGCTACTCGACTATGGCAATGCGATACTATTCGGCATACGCGATTGTCATCTGCGCAGTCTGGAAAATGGTATAGCGGTCTTTAGTCCATGTTTTCGTGTGTTTCGGAATCGCGGAGAAGGATAAGTAAGTGTCAACTTCATGTTTATAATGTGGCATTGATAGTTTAAAATAGAGAACACCAAAATTAACTAAAACATTGTGCCTGGAAGTAATGTCTAGGTGAATGTACCGTGACATATAGGCTGATTCCCCGAGTAAATATATACTGCCTATGTACCCATATTCGCATTATTGACGCAGGCGCTTAAAAATCATACTCTTTCTCAGTTCGTACAAACTGTTGGATAACTTGCGGGGTTGGTTCAATGCTCAACAAGGTGTACGGTTTATTTGGTGTATGCCACATGTTATCGTTACATTGATACAATCAGTTCGATCTAGCGGGCCTACAAGATTGTTCTTAGATGTTCACTTTTATCTGATTCTTCCAGGCATTATGTACCTTGAGATGCTCAATACAATACAATACAATACAATACAATACAAACAGCAGGGTTATTCGTTGGGTTCTATTCGCGAAATTTGACGTTTTGTCTATATCATTGGAAAATGTTACATATATTATAATTTGATAATAACAAACGTATTACACTTACTTCTAGATATGTTGTCGATACACAAACGTTGATTACTTCACAAATGTGACGTGATTACTGTGTAGCTCGATACGGATATTGAAATTCGAGTATTCTTCTCTGCGGTGTACCTACGGCGATACAACGGTGTATCAGTGAATATTTCAGGCAGTATTTATTTTCATGTCCTACAATAATTGTCATATATTATACGTATCATAAACAGTCTTAATTTATCATTGATTGAGGAATTCAAATTACGGAGCTGTTGCACGTAGCCTTTTGTGAGGACAATTTGTTTAAGATTATGCATGATGTGTTTACTACATCATCCTGCGATGTACTCGTCATGTAATAATTTATGTGAGTGAATGTTTACATCACGGAATTTATATTGTATTGAGTTCTAATCTAAGAGCATACGCAGTAGACGTAACTGTATCTATTAGGTTTAGGTTTCTGAAGCGCGTTACTGAAATGTAGTAAAATATTTCACTGTCCACGTGTGTGAGTGTGTGTGTGTGTGTGTGTGTGTGTGTGTGTGTGTGTGTGTGTGTGTGTTGTATGTATGTATGTGTGTGTGTGTGTTGTGTGTGTGTGTGAGTGTGTGTGTGGTGTGGCACTCAAATATATATATATATATATATATATATATATATATATATATATATATATATATATATATATATATATACATTATATGCCAGAATAATAAGATATCATCATCATCTGGTTGAGTCTAATCGGGCTACGAAGACACGCCCCACGGTGCTCCATACATGTTCTGATATCTGCTGCGGTTTTGAGACTAGTATCTCGCTGGAGCTGGTCGATAAAAGTCAAAGACTGGCCGCCTCGTGAAGTCCATGAAAATTGCTCTTTTGAGGTCATCAGGCATGGCAGAGTGCCAAATATTCTTGTGGTCGGGAGTGTTCTCCATGCATGGGCCTTCCGTACCCGGATGTCGTTCTCTGTCGAGCTGATGTAAGATCCAATGTACTTGAAGTCCTCATTGACTGCGAGTATGGTGCAATTTTTGGTTGTGATCTTGGACTTCTCGTTGATGTTGAATGTAATTACCTCAGTTTTCTTAGTATTCAGTTGTAGACCCATCTTCTGGCACTCGCCCATCACACCGAGCAGCAGGGTCTGTGCTTTCTCGACGGAGACTGACACGAGTGCGATGTCATCTGCAAAGTCGAAGTCCGTCTGTATAACTGGCCTGACCGGTCTACTCTTCCCTGGGGTGATTGTGAACCCAAGTTGTTCCTCTTTCCCCGTCATAGCACCGTGATAGCACGACGTAGGGCGTAGTCGAGAACGATAATGAAGAAGTAGGGGGCAAGGGTGTCACCCTGCAGGACACCTGCGAGAATTGGGAAGGTGTATGTCTCACCATCAGGAGTCAGGACCTTAGCCGAGGTGGTGTCATATACATAACTGATTGAATCGAAGGCATCTTGAAGTCAATGAACGTCATGACAGCTGGCAGATATTTCCTCTTCACACCTTCGATGATGCGTCTGGGTGCGAGTACTTGTGAGGTGGTGGTTCTCTTCTCCCTGAATCCATTCTGGTTAATACGTAGCCAGGGGTCAAGTTTAGGGCGAATTATGTTGAGAATCATCCTGTTGTACACCTTGGCAACCACAGAGCTGAGGCTGATTCCTCTGTAGTTGTCTGTCTTAGTGTCTCCAGACTTAGGGATGGGAATGATGTTGATGATTGTCCAATGCCGAGGAAGTTCGCGGTCCATGAAGGCTTTGTTAGAGATGTTGAGTACCAGACCATCAACGAGTACCCATTTCAGCACTTCTGGTACTATGCCTTCACCGAGCCCTTTGCTCTTTGGTACTCCTTGAGGGTGAATAGTCCATCATCGATCTGTAGGTCCTGGAAAACTGGTTCCATTTCCTCATCCTCAGCAGGTGGGCTGCCTAGGAGTTTTTTTGAAGAGATTATACCAATAACTGACACGATCTTCAGCAGTCTATCCAGCAATCTGGCTAGGTTGTGATGAATTCTTGCCTGAGAGTTCGCTAACGAGTCCCCACCCCTTTGAGCTCTGGTTGTTGGAGTGGCTGTCATTAATGGCCTTGATTTTACTGGCTAGTGTGTTTAAAATGTGCTAAATAAATGTTATTATTTTGTATAAATACTATAGTTCAAAATAAACTTATCATAAGATAATTATTATTTACTACAACATACTGGTGGTGGGACACATAAGCCGCCATGTCCACAACTTAATGAGTATTTTTCATAGATGATTACTCACTTATTTCAGGGAAATATTTTATTGTCGAATGTTCATGATATATGATCGTGGAAACGTTACGTATCAACAAAATAGTGGTATTCATATTATTAATTGACCTATGCTAGTAAGTAAATATGCATATTGTATACGAATTACAGTTAGATATCTTTATTTTGCATGAAAATAATAAAAACATGTTTTTGTTTGTTTCAGCGAAGATCCATGGTAAGTATTGATTTCGCTGTATTAGGAGGGTTTGCTAGTTCAATTAATGTATGACGACATATAGGCTGATTCCCCAAATATTTGCATACATACATATTGTTGTGTCTCAATACGGAAGGACGCATAAATACCTTGACACATACTCTCTCGCCCTCCCTCCCTCCCTCCCCCTCTCTCTCTCTTTCTCTCTTTCTCTCCCCCCCTCTCTCTCTCTCTCTGTCTGTCTGTCTGTCTGTCTGTCTGTCTGTCTCTCTCTCTCTCTCTCTCTCTCTCTCTCTCTCTCTCTCTCTCTCTCTCTATATATATATATATATATATATATGTGTATGTGTATGTGTATGTGTATGTGTATGTGTATGTGTATGTGTATGTGTATGTGTGCGTGTGCGTGTACGTGTGCGTGTGCGTGTGCGTGTGCGTGTGCGTGTGCGTGTGCGTGTGCGTGTGCGTGTGCGTGTGCGTGTGCGTGTGCGTGTGCGTGTGCGTGTGCGTGTGCGTGTGCGTGTGCGTGTGCGTGTGCGTGTGCGTGTGCGTGTGCGTGTGCGTGTGCGTGTGCGTGTGCGTGTGCGTGTGCGTGTGCGTGTGCGTGTGCGTGTGCGTGTGCGTGTGCGTGTGCGTGTGCGTGTGCGTGTGCGTGTGCGTGGGCGTGGGCGTGGGCGTGGGCGTGGGCGTGGGCGTGTGCGTGTGCGTGTGCGTGTGCGTGTGCGTGTGGGTGTGCGTGTGCGCGTGCGCGTGCGCGTGCGCGTGCGCGTGCGCGTGCGCGTGCGTGGTGCGCGTGCGTGGTGCGTGTGCGTGTGCGTGGACGTGGACGTGGACGTGGACTTGGACGTGTGCCTGTGCGTGGGCGTGGGCGTGGGCGTGGGCGTGGGCGTGGGCGTGGGCGTGGGCGTGGGCGTGTGCGTGTGCGTGTGCGTGTGCGTGGACGTGGACGTGGACGTGGACGTGGACGTGGACGTGTGCCTGGGCGTGGGCGTGGGCGTGGGCGTGGGCGTGGGCGTGTGCGTGTGCGTGTGCGTGTGCGTGTGCGTGTGCGTGTGCGTGTGCGTGTGGGTGTGCGTGTGCGTGTGCGTGTGCGTGTGCGTGTGCGTGGTGCGTGTGCGTGGTGCGTGGTGCGTGGACGTGGACGTGGACGTGGACGTGGACGTGGACGTGTGCCTGTGCGTGGGCGTGGGCGTGGACGTGGGCGTGGTCGTGGGCGTGGGCGTGGGCGTGGGCGTGGGCGTGTGCGTGTGCGTGTGCGTGGACGTGGACGTGTGCCTGTGCGTGGGCGTGGGCGTGGGCGTGGGCGTGGGCGTGGGCGTGGGCGTGGGCGTGGGCGTGGGCGTGGGCGTGGGCGTGGGCGTGGGCGTGTGCGTGGACGTGGACGTGGACGTGGACGTGGACGTGGACGTGTGCCTGGGCGTGGGCGTGGGCGTGGGCGTGGGCGTGGGCGTGGGCGTGGGCGTGTGCGTGTGCGTGTGCGTGTGCGTGTGCGTGTGCGTGTGCGTGTGCGTGGACGTGTGCGTGTGCGTGTGCGTGTGCGTGTGCGTGTGCGTGGACGTGGACGTGGACGTGGACTTGGACGTGGACGTGGACGTGGACGTGGACGTGTGCCTGTGCGTGGGCGTGGGCGTGGGCGTGGGCGTGGGCGTGGGCGTGGGCGTGGGCGTGGGCGTGGGCGTGGGCGTGGGCGTGGGCGTGGGCGTGTGCGTGTGCGTGTGCGTGTACGTGGGCGTGGGCGTGGGCGTGGGCGTGGGCGTGGGCGTGGGCGTGTGCGTGGTGCGTGGTGCGTGGTGCGTGTGCGTGTGCGTGTGCGTGTGGGTGTGCGTGTGCGTGTGGGTGTGCGTGTGCGTGTGCGTGGGCGTGGGCGTGGGCGTGGGCGTGTGCGTGGGCGTGGACGTGGACGTGGACGTGTGCCTGTGCCTGGGCGTGGGCGTGGGCGTGGGCGTGGGCGTGGGCGTGGGCGTGGGCGTGGGCGTGGGCGTGGGCGTGTGCGTGTGCGTGTGCGTGGTGCGTGGGCGTGGCGGGCGCGGGCGCGGGCGCGGGCGCGGGCGCGGGCGCGGGCGCGCGTGCGTGTGTATGAAGACAAAAGATCATAGCACGGTAGTACTAAAATCCACACGTTTATAAAAATAAAAATACAGGAAGATAGTGACGAGAGTAGCATGGTGATTACAATAAAGGCGCGTTCTGAGATTACGGGTGTTTGATCACGGCTCTTTCCATGATGATGTTGATGATGATGGCTATGATTATGTTTATGATGATGATGTATTATTATCACAGAGACACGGTGTCAAACCATACCACATTACTGCATTAATTAAGTCATACATGTTTTTTTCTCACGTGACATGGTAATATCTGGCGAGTTCGGAACACTTTATTTTTCTGTGTGTTCTACCCGCTCACATGTGTTATTAAATCGGTACTAGCAGCATCCGGCACAGAGTGTTAGCTGAAAGATGAAGTCAATATATATTTTAAGCTAATACTCGTTTACGTATGTAATATATGTCGAACATCTTCAGGGTATTTAAATATCCTATTTCGACTTAGCATTTGTTATACCTTCTAATATAAATAATACTATTTTCTAAATAAACGTTGCCATCTAACACAGATAGAGTAATGATTTTAAGCTGCTAATAGATGCATTTCAGACCCATGTACGCTCTGTAAAACTAACAGTTAAATCAGAAAGCATATATGAGGCATTGGTAATTTACTCGATAATGGATATTGAGTATCTAAATTTAAGCTATGATTTCATGTAAATCCTTTTGACCAAGATAATTACTTCTCCTAGCTAAATCGAAAATGTCACGTACGCGCTGAAACTCTTGAATGAAAAAACATAGGAACATACTATTTAGATGATATATGACAACGATTTGTACGGAGCCACTTTATATTTGTAATTTTTTTTTTAATTTGATATCTTAGCCTCTTCGCGCTGCCATTAAATCCAAGCTGCATTTGAGTTGTGTTTAATGAACGGAAGTTATATTTGTTTCCGATTTACTTTATTAGTATACAATATTATACATGGTTTCCAGACATAATACAATGTAACGTCATATTAACATAGTTTTATCAAAACCCTTTAAAGGAAACTATATTATTGTATAATACATTACTTAATTAATAATTTGGTGAAATAAAATTAAACTAAGTATACAGTTTGTAGTCACGCCTGACTGTTGAAGTGTCATTTAGAATAACATTTTTAAACGTAGTTATTCCGAGTATATTTATTACCAATCGTTTGCCAGAGGGAAAAAGTGTAAATATATGGTTGGCTAAGAGAGTGTATTCCGTATAATGCATATAACATTACACAATTGCCCAAATACAATAACATAACCTTTTGATGATGTGACCACTATTTGATAAGCACAGGGCTATGTTATATTCTAAATTGTTTAGAATGTTGAACTATTCGTCTCTGGGCGCCACCATTACGGTCAATATCCAAGTGCTCGCCTAGATCGAATGCATCGTCTACTGATCCTTTTGCGTGTGCAGACCGCACAAAACACTTTCATAAAGACTGACGTCAGTGTCAGAGGTCAGTAGTCGTTCTACCGGGATATGCTGCATATATTTGGGAATGGGTATGATAGTGAATGTTTTAAGAAAATCAAACTCTGCAATGCTGGAGAAAAGATAATTGTTCAGCTGTCCCAATCAATCTTCTGTCAGATGACGAGGGAATGACAAACAACTATTGTTAATGGCAGCCTGGCGTTTCAAATGCTGTGTAACGTGATGATGACAAATCTGCTGTTAATGGAAGCGAATGGTCCGCAGATTTGCATGTTTATGCATACTGGGCCTTAATGCCCATGCTGTTGGAATGGATATAGTTAATGTATTTGTCAACCGTGTCATCAAGGTATGCCTGGCAATGCTGACACATACATTCCAAAACACACACAAACTGTATTCATGAAATGATCAAGTTAATGTTTTTACGATACACATGAATAGGCATACTATGTTAATTGTAAGGTAATATGTTACTGTAATGTTCCAAGTACTTTGTTTTGGCTTATATTGTTCAAGGTTCGAGTATATTTTTCATGGACGCTGGAAATATAAAATGTTTACCCGAACTGCACAGTTTATAACTTGTCAAATCTGGTTTAAAAGTTGTTCACTGATAAAATAGTATTGGATCATTATTGTTAATGGCAGCTGGGCGTTCCAAGTGCTAAATAAAGTGAAGCTAGACTATGGTGTGTTGTCAGAAGCAAACTGGTCGTCGTGTGTGCGTTTGAGTGTAAACATGGCCTTGTTGACCACATTCAGCATCCCACGTTTAGCTCTATTGAAGTCTTCCCTGCAGCTGTTATCGAACGGGGATTTTTTCTCTGCACGTTTCGAAGTGATTTCCCTGGTGAATCCATGTTGATCGTTGCATATTAGTGTGAATGCCTGTGCACGGTGCACTCTTTCTCAAACCATCTGCCATAGGACGTCCAAGCTCGGCGTAGTCGCTAGGTCTGCACATACCTCTCGGTCTTTGCATTCAATTCAACATCGATGTTTGTTCGCTTCTTGACAATTTTATTTTGACATTAACGTTTTCTGATTATGTCCGTACGTTCGCGATAAGACACTCTGAGGTAGTCCTTGGTTTAGTCACAGTAGGCACTAATATATTTATGATCTTGCTATCTTGTGTGGTAGAGTTTCCATGTAAGTTCTACCGGGGCAGTACCTCTTTCACATCTGTGTGATTGAATTCAATCAGAACAGTGATTCCGCTGTGAGGATGCATCATTTCTGCTGCCGCTACATGAGCTGAGAAAGCTTTTGTGACTTTTCTAATTAATATAATACATCAAACCATATAAACATCATATAAATTACATACAAAAACAAATATTACGCGATGCTTGTTTTCGCATAAACAGTATTTGTGGAAAATACGTTTTGCTGACATCCGTGAATTTTTCGCCATACACAGGCGCAGTTTTTCATATCGACAACGTGCTTGGAATGTCCTTAGTTAGCAGTGGCGGTAAGCACCCTTTGGCTTTAATACAACAACGCTACTTTTGTACTCATTGAAAAAGGAATTGACATCAATCTAAACGTGTTATATATCATCACATCAGCGTGAACTTAAACCTGTCTTCGAAATTGCGGACAACGCCTAATAATCTTTAGTGATCCTTTACCTAATCCCAATCATGGATAGATGAAAGTGAGGATATATCGCCATTTCATTTGCAAGGCTAAGACTGTATATCACAGGCTAAAACATGTACCAGCAAAGGAGGGCTGATAATCTATGTAGATGACCATAGTACATCAAAAGTAACATTTAACCTCAATACCTATGAACACTGGGAAGGGTTGATAATTAAATTAAATGGTAATACTTTATCTAAGGCTTTTACTAGTGGAAATATATATCGATCTCCGAGAACGCGAAATGAAGACTTAAACATATTTATAGGTGAATTTACAACAAATTATTTCGAGATTGGATAATTGTAATAATGATATCATTATTGTAGATGAAGAGGCAGTAAAGAAAATAACACACAATTTACCGACAAAACATAGTTGTGGATTCCATGGTATATCTTCACAATTTTTAAATATAATTCAATCTGCAATCATAAAATCAATAACTATGGTAATAAATCAACTGCTAAATATGGGAATATTTCCAGATAAACTCACAATTGCCAAAGTAATTCAAATTTATAAAAAGGGTGTTTCCACAATATTAAACAATTACAGACCAATCCCTCTATTACCAACGATATCACAGATACCAGAGAACATTTTCTTTCCCAGTTATCTTCATATTTTAATGAAACTCAATTATATTTTGATAACCAATATGGTTTTTAGGCCAAAACACTGCACTGATTATGCTGCGCTTGATTTATTATATATAATTTTAAATCATATGGACAAAAATGAGGTGTCAATTAATGATGATGTTTCTTAAGAAGATGCTCTACACTGCGTCCTATGCGAACCGAATTAAGGACCAGGCTGGCTACCCAAAATCCCTTTTCCGAACACTGGCTTCTCTGTTGCACACAAAACGACTGCCAGCATTGCTTACTGAATACCTGGGACAATTGCTAGATGATTTCAGCATCAATTCCATTGACCAAGTTGATATCATCAGACACGACATTGATAATGTTGACAATTGCGTATCTATGCGTACCGATGAGCCCTGTGGTATTTCCCCGTATCTGTCATCGTTCATGCCCACAACAACCGACGAGATCACCAAATTGGTCAGCAAATCAAGCTGTACATCGTGCAACTTGGATCCGATTCCTACTCATTTACTAAAGGCCAACTTATCCAGCCTAGCACCAGTCATCGCTGATATTGTGATCGTGTCGATTGCGACAGGAGTTTCCCCTTCCACCTTTAAAAAGGCTCTCGTAACTCCGATTCTGAAGAAAACAACGCTTGTCGCAAACGAAGTCATTACAGTACAGTGTCAAACCGGTGTTTTAAGTGCAAACTCGTAGAGACGGTCGTTGCAACGATCTATATGAGAAAATGCAATCTGCTTATCGTCCAAACCACAACACAGAGACACCACTGCTGAGAATACGCAATGATTTGCTCTGTATTCTAGATGAGCGCAAGACTGCCATACTAGTGCTACTAGATATATCCGCAGCATTCGATACGATCGATCTCACAATCGTGTTAACCCGCCTCAGAGATCGGTTTGGAATAACTGCAACATGTCTTGCTTGGTTTGAGTCGTATTTGGTGAACCGAAGTCAACGTATTCAAATGCACGGCAGAATATCAACGGAACGTCCAGTGGTGTTCGGCATTCCGCAATGTTCGGTTTTCGTCCGCCTCATGTTTATTTGCTACATTGCTCCACTCGGTGATATCGCACGTCGACACGGGATAAACGTTCACCTGTATGCCGATGACACCCAACTATATCTCGCGTTCAGTCCGCATTCAGACGAAGACACAATCCAGGCAGTCACGCGCAGCCAAGATTGTGTCGCAGAATTACAAGATTGGATGAATATAAATAAACTAAAATTCAAAGCTACAAAGACAGAAATTATTGTATTGTGCGCGCCACATATAAATATCAAACTTTCTATGCCGCACATACAGCTTGGTGATACCGTTGTGCCAGTGTCCACTGCTGCCAAGAACAGTGGCGTTTTCTTCGACGATGCTCTAAGCGTGAATAACAAAGAGGAGCACATTTGTCGTGTAGCATATTTCCATATCCATTGTATTGGAAAAATCCGAAATCTTCTCGATCGGTAAAAAACATAAATTATGATTCATACTTACGTTGCGTCTCGCCTTGACAACGGAAACTTCCTGCTATACGGCATTTCCGACCACCTTCTTAAAGAACTCCAAAGAGTACAAAACGCTGCTGCCCGGCTCTTAACCAAAACGAAGCAATACGATCACATCACTGCTGTTTTATTCGATCTCCACTGGCTTCCGATCAAACAGCGGATCGAGTACAAACTGTTACTGTTGCCGTTTCGAAGCCTTCTTGGACTAGCTGCATCATACATAACCGATTTGCTAATTCGTTATGAACCGATGTCCACCTGCTGGAGGTTCCATGATGCCGACTACGTACGCCGGGAGAAAAATCATTTTCGAGTGCTGCTCCACGGCTCTGGAACAATCTGCCGCTTGCCATGCGTGCCACAAAATCCCTCAGTTCTTTCAAGACGCAACTGAAAAAAATTCTGTTTAAAAGAGCGTTTTCACTTTAAACTATTAAACAAAATCCCAACATTTTTAATAATATGAACGATTTATGAACTATTTTAGTATTCTTTTTTATTGTAATATAATTAACTATTATTTATTTTTAATGTCTAGTATTTTTAATATATACTATTTATCAACTATTTTATTAATAATTAATTTATTTTGAAATTGTAATATAATTAACTATTATTTATTATTAATATATATTGTTTTTAATATCTACTATTTATCAACTATTTTATTAATTATTTATTATCCAGACGTTCGGTACATTTCAGTAGATGAAATACACAATTCATTTGCTAAGTTTAATTGTATTATTGCCTTGTAGATATTTCTCCATGAAAATTAAATATATGCATTGATCAAAACACAATATATACAAAATACAGTTTTCTTTTCCAATAATGCTACGTCCATCAAAGAAAATCCATTTGAAACTTCGGCACCAAATTTTTGAGGGTAAATACACACACATCGAGTATACTGCGTTACATAATTCTGACGCATAGTTTATGTAATCGATATATAACAAAATGCACAACACACATATTCCATCACAACAAAGAAGTGCTACACTCCAACCACATCCACTGCATCGTCTCACACATGCTGCATAATGACATCCCACATGGCGGGGTCGATCTATACGTGGCGAGACCCAATATTTGAAAGCTCGTATATTACAGACAGTATCTTTACATGTGCCAATATATATATATATATATATATATATATATATATATATATATATATATATATATATATATATATATGATACTGTTGTGCATCAATAAAACCTGTTGTGGCCTGCATTAAGCCTACACCGCACTCGTATATCGGTTTTGTCGAGATTTTCGATTGTGCCTGGATATGTACCATTGTCATACCGGACGACGCAACTTTTCCCGATAAGTGATTGATCTATATTGATGACGTAGCGCAATTGCAATGATTGTTTGACTGGTGTTGATACTTGATTCAGCTTACGAAATAAGTTTTTCTTCCCGACATTTGGTGACACGCTGGTATATTTTCCTGAACATCTATGTCCTTTTTCTTATCTTTTTCAACTGTGAACTTTCTTTACCTCCTTGTAACACCTCGTTCGGTACCGTCTCACTTGTTTCCAGCCACGTTCCCCTCCGTTCTCTTGTGATACAGCTTGGTTTTGTGTATGCGAATGTAACGTTTAAATGCGTTGTACGTCCCCTTGCCCGTGACTGAATGCGTGTCTCCGATGTACACAAGTCAGCCGCCGTGGTAGCAGCACCGATGCGAAGACTTTATATTTACTGGGGTCAAGTCCCACCCAACGGAGTGCATCATTCAAAACCTGTCGAAAATAGCTGCGGAAATCAGGGGACGCATTAGCAAAGGCAAATATGGGGCCCTGGAAAGGAACTGGACTATTCGGGAATTGCGAAAGGGCCCTTACGGGACAAACCTTATGGTACGTGTCAAAATAGATACAGTGTTTTGTTTGAAATGACATAAGACTACCATTATATGTTTATTGGAAACGTTGATTTCCGCCAACTATTTGACAGATCCACTGCTAGAATGAACTGTGATTTCACCTGTGCGCAATAATGCATGGAAAGCCAGGAGATACATTATCTGCAACATGAAGCGCAAGCAGTCGGAGGAGACTGTATAACGTGTTGCGTCAACGAGTGTCGGGTTTTCCCGCCAGCTTATGGGCTCCGTTAAACCGTTTGACCAGACAATTTATGTATATATGACAGAGCAGACATATATGTCAACAGAGTAGCCGGAGCATAGTTCTTGGAAAAGAGACAAGCAATAAAGGTAGCTACAGCAACGGTGGAGGCGGGAAACATAGAAGATGTGGGAAACATTTCCTGGCTGAATGTCACATACGACGCAACATATCGGTGATATGCCTGTTTCGTACACTCTGACAGGCTTGCATTAAGCATGGTCAACATCACCGCCGCTAGGGAAGATCCGTTGCGGGAATCGTTGTTGGCCTCTGTTGAAGCCAAGGTGTCGGGCTGATGTCCTCTGAAACCGGGACAATTTATCTTACCCGGAATATGCTTTGATTTAAAGTAAACGTTAAATGTCAAAACAGTGACGACGTGTCGTCGAACTAAGCGCATCATGTGAGAATCCATAGCGGACTGCTTATTAATAACGGAACGATACTGAGTGGTTCGCCAACTAACAACACCATAGCTCCAAAACCGCAACGATTGCGTACAGTTCTAACGCTGCAATATTGTAACCGTGCCAAATCTCAGGGAATCTACCACTAAACATCCGTCAATTTGCAGACACGGCATCAGTGAACAGATTATTCGAATCAGATGAGATCCAGTTACAATGTATTCTATGAGCACAGCTGTAATGAACGTCAGGATTTAATACAGAAAGAGGCGAGCCTCCCAAGTGACTGTATCCAGTTCAATACCATGAATCACGATGCGTGTAGATGGAAGGTATGTCTTTTCGTGTTTAAGGTGATAGAAAGCTCACTCGCAAATGCAACACATTGGTTGCTGTAAGAAGCGAGCCCAATGGGGACGGCCGATGAAGATAAAGTCGTCAAAGATATGGGACACGGCACGGACTCCTGAGCATCTAGAACCTATTGCATTGCACAACTCAAACGTTCAAAAATGTGACAAGATTCAACACTTTTCGTGAGTTTCCCACGGCGGATTGAATCGAAGGCCCTCTTGAAGTCAATGAACGTCATGACAGCTGGCAGATATTTCCTCTTCACACCTTCGATGACGCGTCTGAGTGCCACTACTTGTGAGGTGGTGGTTCTCTTCTCCCTGAATCCATTCTGGTTAATACGTAGCCAGGGGTCAAGTTTAGGGTGAATTATGTTGAGAACCATCCTGTTGAACACCTTGGCAACCACAGAGCTGAGGCTGATTCCTCTGTAGTTGTCTGTCTTAGTGAGGTCTCCAGACATAGGGATGGGAACGATGTTGATGATTGTCCAATGCCGAGGAAGTTCGCGGTCCATGAAGGCTTTGTTAGAGATGTTGAGTATCAGATCATCAATTAGTACCCATTTTAGCACTTCTGGTACTATGCCATCCTCACCACAGCTCTTGCCTGCATTCACAGAGCCCTTTGCTCTTTGGTACTCCTTGAGGGTGAATAGTCCATCATCGATCTGTAGGTTCTGGAAAATGGTCCAATTTCCTCATCCTCAGCTTCCACCACAGGCCTAGTAGTTTCTTGAAGTGATTATACCAAGAACTGACACGATATTCAGCAGTCTCTCCAGCAATCTGGCTAGGTTGTGATGAATTCTTGCCGGAGAGTTCCCTGACGAGTCCCCACCCCTTTGAGCTCTGGTGGATGGAGTGGCTGTCATCAATGGCCTTGATTTTACTGGCTAGTGTGTTTAAAATGTGCTAAGTAAATGGTATTATTTTGTATAAATACTATAGTTCAAAATAAACTCATCATAAGGTAAATGTATTTACTATAATATACTGGTGGGAAATAACATAAGCCGCCATGTCCACAATGAACAATCAAGTACATTGCGCTCAATGTGCTTATATTAGAAATGTACGTGTTTTTTTAAACTAATCAATCAGAATTAACATTCATACGGAAATAGCAGCATTGAGAACATGTAAATTGTAAATTACACTAAAATGACGTCACTCAGGTGTCCACAAATATATTATAACATATATACATATATATTCATCATGTCTCTGAAGACCAACTTTCTCAACTATATGACATAAAGCTATTTCCCTCTGGATTGACCACTCTTTATCCATACGTACGCCTTATAAATATGTGGATAATTTGGCATATATGGCTGTAAAGGTAACACAATAATCCTAATGGTAACACAATAATCCTTCGTTCACCACATAAATAATATTACATTGGTGTTGACAATATTTAACATCTAGACCCAATTTATAAAGTTTTAAATAATACTAATAATTCAATTTATTTGTATAACGCACGAATCAATATCATTGCTCCCAGGCGCTTTATATATATATATATATATATATATATATATATATATATATATATATATTTTCCGTGAACGTTATATATTTTATGAACTATACGTCATATATATATATATATATATATATATATATATATATATACACACTGTATATATATATATATATATGTATACACACACATATATATATATATATATATATATATATATACATATATACATATATACATATATATATATGTATATATATATATATCTATATATATACATATATATATATATATATATATATATATATATATATATATGTATATCAAGATATAAGCTTGTTTTAATGAAATATATGTATGTATATATATATATATATATATATACATATGTATGAATAAATTTTGCTGTTATATATATATATATATATATATATATATATATATATATATACATACAGTGTATATATATATATACATACATATATATATATATATATATATATATATATATATATATATATCTATATGACGTATATATATACATATATATTCATTAATTGAGGAAAGTATTATATATATATATATATATATATATATATATATATATATATATATATATATATATATATATATATATATATGTGTGTATGTATATACAATCGGAGAGCCTCTCATTTAAGTAACCTTTCGCAATTCAAGTTTTGCATTAACGTACCAACTAATTGATGCATTTGTTCACAGTGATATATTGATATGTTTACGTTTATTTGATATGGATAAATTTTCTAGTAGAATTATTGATGCAGCAGCACGTCGACTATTAAAAGCGCGGGTTATCAGTAACCCTTGAAAACCGTGGTATTCCTACAACATTCACAGTTTTCAGCGGTAATTACGCATTTTCGCAACTTATGTACGTGTATTGTTTTCGCTATAATTTGTAATACTATTTGATGATATTTAATGTGCCAAGTCATATTTGAATGTTTAGTTTACTTAAATGTTGTGTGATTTAACAGTGATGTAATATTTGGTAGTAACATACCTTTCTTAAAAGTGCAAACTGTTGCGCAACATATATAATGTTGCTGTTGTTTTGTAATAGATATGATATGTGTCATATAAAATGAGCATATAACTACATATTTTACGTAACAAGTGTAATTGGACATAGGCCCAATTACATGTTGTTCTCCTCTTGGGATGGCTATCGTCACTATGTTCCCAATCAACATTCTCCAATTTCATCTACTTTTGCATTTGCTCTAAATTATTCTCATACACTTTTTCTATTAATACAATCTTCTAGTCGCAATTTCGGTATTTCTCACTTCCTTATCCCATTCACTTTATGTGCATCTGATCTCTTTGCCAATTTGTCCAACTACCATTCTGTCCTCAACACCGGCCTATTTCAACTTACTCCTCATTGCTTGTACCCGAATAAATCTAAGAAAGACTTGCGATATATCTATGAGGAGTGCTATCATGAAGCATATCAAGCCATTGAGATGATATTAACAATTTTGTTTTAAAATGATGTACCTTTACCTCTTGGAGTGAACTTGTAGTGTTTAAACGATGGTTCAGGGATCGCCAACACGTTGATAACAAATAAGGCTAGCTATCATAATGGATGTCAAGGACGATTCCGCTCTCATAATGTGCAGCGAGCAATAGCATAGAGAACAAAGGAAGGATCGGATAAGGAAGAGGGTTCCTTTAGTAACAGGGACCTGACCAGGATTCACAAACTGGTTCTAGATTTAATGCGAATCTCGACCGCAACACTGTTCAATGTGTCTGCTGTGAGAAGTTGCAAGATGGTAGCGAAGAGCAAATCTACATAGCTAGGAGTGAAAACTGTGGCAAGAACTTCAATACATGGGCTGTGGAATCCAGGAATTAGGTGATTCATGCACGATTGAACACTGCAATCAATACAGAGGATGCATCTTGTTATATAAAGGTCAAGAATGATGCCCATGCCGCAATGTCGAAGTCGTCTCATGCTAAGAGAGGCTCTCCGATTGGATGCACCTATGATAATCGCTCAGGTTGTCGCGTTTGTGGAGTTCAATAATTTTACCTTCAAGCTTGCTGATTTGAGGAAGCTCTATGATCGTCGTCTCAATCAACTGGGCTCTGATTGGATCGGAGTTTATGTGCACCAGAAAAAAATTCAAAGAACATATATTAGGAAACTAGGACCGGGCTGGTCAGAATACTCAGAGGGTCGTGATGTTTACGTCTCGCATAAGAAAATAATTGGAGCAGCACTGGTACAGAATGTTAACCTTCAGTTGTCCGAAGATGAGGCTAAGAAAATCATTGATGTTGGTATCATGCTGCGCAGATACATTCTTCTGCAACAGACGCCGTTTGATGGATCATTGAACTCAAGTTGTTTGGGTGGTCCAGTTGCCCAGCCTCTTCTGACCCTTCTAGGTTCCAAATCAATTCAAGAAAACGTAGAAGAGCAGGCCAGCAACAATGCCAGGATCCGAGTTGCCTGCACTATATATCAGCTGATGTACACCAATGCTACAAAGCAGTCTAGCAACGCACTCACTCTCTATCAGAAGAAGGAGAGAGAGACACCATTTCCTCTGTATGTGGGACTGAAATTATATATCCGATCAGGAGTTCCCGATGTATCGTGGCACAACCATCTTTACAAAGTCCTGACTGAAAAAGATGGAGTGCTTCAAAGCAAAGCAGTGACCTACCCTGGGTTCTTATCCCATAACCAATGCGAAGATGATGTCAGACCCAGGGCCACCGTTGGAGTGATCCCCATCTTCTATGATACGGCTTCGCAGAAACATGCAATGCTTTTCATCAAGAATCCTGGTCAGGTCCCAGTTACATAAGGTGACTGTCCTCTTTATGCACACCAGAAGAAATGTCAGTGGGCCTACCCGAACGAAGTCGGTGAATCTAAGATGGTGTGCTTCATGGGCTTTCTACACATCGAGGTGACCTTCCAATACTGTATTGGCAAGCTGTTGACAGGATCTGGCTGTGACCGCATATTCTCCTTAGCCGGAATCTTCACTACTGGCATTGCAACGTCTCTCCTAGCTGGTAGGCACGTCAAGCGTACACGGTATGCATACCAGCTTACTCTTGCGTGGCTCCATATACTCAAAGTACAAGCATATGATCATTACTGCCGCGATGGTTATGGGCCGCATGAGCACATGGAGATGTGGGAGGAGCGGCTCATCAGCAATGTGAATTTGGATGGCGGCGCGAAGAGTCGAAGTATCCAAATTATATATATATATATATATATATATATATATATATATATATATATATATATATATATATATATATATATATATATATTTTGATATATTCAACTTTCGCGCCGCCATCAATCCAAGCTGCAATTGAATGTGTCTCTGCTATTTAATGAACGGAAGTTTTCATTGTTTCCGATTTACTTCGTTAATATACAATATTATATATATATATATATTTACCAGACATAATGTAACGTAACGTTATATTAACATAGTTTTATCATAACTTTTAAAGCAAGCGTATACTGTTGTATAGTATAATAAATACATTATCTAATTAATAGTTTGGTGAAATAAGATTAAACTAAGTGCAATTTTGAAGTGCAATTTTGAATAACATTTTAAACGTAGTTAATGTGAGTTTATTAAGTATCAATTGTTTGCCAGAGGGAACAAACCATATGGTTGGCTGAGAGAATGTTTTCCGTATAATGCATATAACATTGAACAATTGCCCAAATATAAGAACATAACCTTTAAAAGATGTGACCACGATTTAATAAGCACGGGGCCATGTTATATGTTTCAAAATCTGGAAATATTCGGCTCTGGGCGCCACAAACATGGTCAATCTTCAGATGCATGCCTGGGTTGAAGGCGTCGTCTACTGATCCTTTTTCGTGTCCAGACCGCATAAAACACTTTCGTAAAGACAGAAGTCAGTTTCAGTTGAAGGTAGTTGTTCAGCCAGTATATGCTACATTTATTCTGGACTGATTATGACAGTGACTTTTTTAACCAGATCAAACTCTGCAAAGCTGGATAAAAAGAGTCAGCGCAACTCCAAAGAGTGCAGGTTGACACGCTGTCTGGGCCGATAGGTTTCGTGTGGTATCTTTCCTGGAACTAGTCTTCATATCAACGTCTTGACCTGTAAAGGGTGGATACATGTTGTTGCCTGGATGAAACGGATGTTGCCCTGCTGAACTGTTCTGCCGTCCCAATCAATCATATGTAAAAATATGTCAGATGACGAATGATTGTTCACTATTGTTAATGTTTCCAAATGCTGTCTAATATGATGCAGACACGTTTCTTATTAAAGAAAGCGAAATGGTCCGCAAATTTGCATTTGTATGCAAACTGGGTCTTATTGACCTTGTGATTGGAATGGATGTAATTCATCTATCTGTGCTGACAAAACAACCGTGTCATCAAGGCATACCTGGCAGTGAAACATTCATTCCAAATCACAGAATAATTGTAGTCATAATTATAATGAAAAACTTATTTTCCTTTACAGGAAATGTGAATGGGAATACTGTGTTAATTGTAAGATGATCTGTTAATGTGGTGGTCCAAATGTTTTGTTAAGGAATATATTTTTCATGGCTTAAATACATTGCTCACGGCTGCTGTAAAAGTCGTTCTCTGCTTATTATTATATTCGAAATTAGTGTTAATGACAGCTGGACTATCTAAGTGTTGTGTATAGTGCTACATGACAAAGTTGTGTTGTCGGAAGGAAACTGGTCGTCGTGTGTGCGGTTGATTGCACACATGGCCTTCTTGACCGCCTTCTGCACCCCGCGTTTAGCTCTATTGAAGTCTGACACTGACACTGGCCAAATGTTGTGGAACTTACGAGTGTAAACATGCGGCGACATGACTGTTTGAATTAACATAATACACCAAACTATATAAACATCATTTAAAATGTATATAAAAACAAATATTATATGATGCTTATTTTTGGCAAAAACAGTATTTGTGGAAAATACGTTTTGTTGATATTCGACCCATTTCGTTAATATTGGTCACACCCCAACATCACCACATCCACAAAGTGTCCATGAATGTAGTTTTTGATTTATACTCACGTTTCGTGAATACTCTGACGCTGAATATGTGTTCAGTTTTATACATTTCAGCGGGTTCGTGTGGACGTTTCGTAGAATGAGACATTTTCAAAATGCTGGCGTGAAGCGTTGTGTTGTGTACGGTCTAGGTTGTAAATAGAGAAAATGTACCGGAAGATAGTCTTTGTTTTAAGCTCGCTCACTGTTCATGAATACCCAGACGCTGACTAAATCTTTAGTTTCAAAAACATTTTTATAACATTTATTTTAGAGAACTTGGAGGCTCACTATTTTAATATATTTGAGAATTGGACCAAAAAATAAATCGTCATATCCTGATATAGGCACCATAAGTGCATGTCATACGCGAAAAAAACATTGGTACGCGGACTTGTAAGCACGTAATCTATATAAGGACACGCCTAAAAAAGGGAACGCAGTTTTTAAACACATTACCGCGGGTGAACGCCTTTGTTCTTCGAAACTTGATGGACAACTCGATTAGTGTTACAAAGATATTCCTTATAATAAACACAATCACCGGTAAAACAAACCATTTCCCAGCCATTAATTTCGCCATACACAGGCGCACTTTTTCATACCGACAACGCAATTGTAATTTGGTTAGTTAGCAGTGGCAGTAAGCAAGCTTTGACTTGAATTCAACAACGCAACGTTTTACTCGTATAAATAGGAAACGTCATCAATATAATATTGTTGTTTCGTTTGAATTGCTTGATATATTATCACATAACCGTGATCTTAACCTGTCTTTGTAATTGCAGAGAGCGCCTAATAATCGTTAGTGATATTTTACCTAATCCCACTCATCATCCATGTAATCAGGACCACGAACACCCTCGCACTCTATACTCTTTCCATCCTTTTCATCTGCATCATTCATCACGACACTCTCCTCGTCTCCACCCTGAGCCACTCTTGTCTGTGTGTGTGGATTGCAGTAGCTGTCTTCGACAGAGCAGTTTCAATATGACATGGATAAATACTGTTCTTTGTGGCAGTCACAAACCTCTGTGTTGCACACGTTGTTCAGTGCCTTACTGTACCAATGAATTACATCACAAAAGTACATTGGAACTGGATAAAAAATGTTAAATAACAGGAGCGGGGACGACATACGGGTTCCCCGTGTAACACGTAACTTTGTGTCAACTTAGTGAGTATTTTTCATAGATGATTATTCAATTATATCACGTAACCATATTAATGTCAATTATTTATGATATATAATCATACTCTCGTCAAAACATCAAGTATAAACAAAATAGTGATATTCATTTTATTAGGTGACCAACGCTAGTAAGAAAATATACATATTGCATGCGCATTACTGTTGAATATCTTTATTTTGCAGGAAAATAATGAAAACATGTTTTTGTTTGGAAATTGGTAAGTATTGCTTTCTCTATAGTATGAGGTATTGGTAGTTCAACACAGATACCATTGAAACCAATTCAAAATGTGATGCCTGGAAATAATGATGTCATTAATGTATGACGACATATAGGCTGATTCCCTCAGTAAGTGCATGCGTACGAATCTTCGTATCTCAATATGGAAGCACGCATAAATACCTTCAAACGTACTCTCTCTCCCTTTCTCTCTCTCTGTTTCTCTCTCTCTCTCTCTCTCTCTCTCTCTCTCTCTCTCTCTCTCTATATATGTATATATATATATATATATATATATATATATATATATATATATTATATGGAAACGCGCTTAAATATCTTCAAACATATCTCTCTCTCCCATTCTCTCTCTTTCCTTTTCTCTCTCTCTCTCTCTATGTATAAGTGTATAGTATTTATATGTGTATATATATATATATATATATATATATATATATATATATATATATATACAAATAAAATTATAGCATAATACTCATTTATGTTAGTGATATATTTAAACATATCAGTTAAAAAAACATGCATTCACACTCATATTCTCTATCTCGCATATATATATATATATATATATATATATATATATATATATATATATATATATATATATATATATATATATATATATATAGGAGAGAGAATGTATGTGAATGCATGTTTTTAACTGACTGTGTTTGAAATATATCACTAACATAAATGAGTATTATGCTAACGCATGTTGTCTTTTTTGTATTTGTCTTTCGTGTGGGCCACACTCGTACACCCTTGACAAACATGCTGTGACTAAACACCACTTAGTGTTTACATTATAAATGTCAAGTACATGACATTTATTAATGCATTTCTTGTCCGTATATACTATTAATAAATAATGAGCTTTGATGGAAACGCTAATGGGTGTTTAGTTTCAGCATGTGTGTCAAGGATGTATGACTGCGGACCGAATAAAAACATGCTTTATTATAAAATTAATTTATGTTAGTGATAACATATTCAGTTAAAACAAATTTACGTTGCTGCGTGCCACTTGTGTACTGATATGGGGTGTCACACCCGCTAAGGGCGTGCATGCCAAGCAGTTGCTGACACCATGTTCTTATGGCTTTGGTATTCAGCAAAAAGTATCCGATTTCGGACAACACCGTGTAGCACTTGATATTACTTATAATATAACTGTAGTCGTGATACTTTCCACAGTGAAACCTTATGAGCAATGTCCTCCAAACATAATATAAATGATCCGATGTAAACAAAGTTTGAAATCATAGAATATGGAAATAATAATTATTGTCATATTCTTCTTTTCCTTGTCTACCTGATTGCTGTATCTCCTCCATTACTTTCGTGTGATCTTCTTTTGTTTGTCTGATTATTCAGCAATTAGTTTTCGTTTTTCTAAATCTTTCAAACTTGGTGTATTGCGCTTGCTGTGCATGCAGATACTCTTCTCTTCTATATGGATCAGTATCTCGTTGTTCTGATTATCTCCAAGAATATGGTGTATGTAAAAATTTACAGAACTTTACAAGACATCTTATTCTGATAATAATCCCAAGGGAGCACATTTTAGTAACCACTAAAATGATGGATATCTAATTATCAGTACTGTCACATACTCGGTGCAACAGGACTGGCCATAAACAACGTGTAATAGTATTGAAATCAGCGGTCTAAATGCGACGTCTAACTAAAACAATATCCCTGCTATTTCATAAGAGAAATTGTTCAGGTCTTTCGGAATGGATTCATTGATAGAATGATCCAGATGGTAAGAAATGTTGTGAATTAGACGGAAGGCGTTCGGCTCCTTATTTTCAACCTGGTGACAAAAACTCAAAAAACGGTGAAGTCAAAAAGGGGCCAGCAATACGTCCCAACAAAAGATCTTCATACAGTTTATTTGTGACTACATACCGATGGACTGAAGTTGATAGATGAATATGGGTACAAGTTAATGCAGGTGTACGAAAGTAGTTAATTTTGAACCCGTGAAAAAAAACGTTCACTAGAAAATAAGTTTATGCCTGCCCACGGAGGCCTTGCTACACATTATCAGGGTTTAACGGAGTTGGGAGGCTTGTTTTGCCGACAAGAGGACATTGGATGGGGTCAGTCGCATTTAGCAAACAAAAGCTTAAACCTCACTTGTGCATGGTGCATTTGCCACCTCGCTGATATTGCCAGCAGTGGTCAGCTAAGAGGACTGAGAGCAAGTAAAGTGTTGTTGGTTAGGTTACCTGGAGCATGACCGGATATAACATGCCTGGAGTACATGCATAAAATAACATATAACACATAACATGTCCCACCTGGGTTAACCCCAAGGGAAACCTGCGTGATCGTTTTCCCAGAATGACCGGAATCTGGCGTCATATTGCCGCCAAAGCCATTGGCTGGCGGGTAGCAGCAATATCACTCACAACGTGGCTGTACTTAGACAGTCCTGGGGCGGCATCCGGGAATCTTTTGGTGTATACTGCCCCGAACACTAAGATGGAATGGAATGGAAATATGCAACCCCTTTGTCTCAGGCAGCACACAGGCAATCAGTTGGGAATCGCCAGAAGACACACAAATGTTATGGGATTGTGAAGGGCGAACTCGACATATTTGTTCGCTCAAATGTTGCCTTTAAGTTTTGCAGGCGCGCGTCAAGGTAGAAGGCAGTGGGAGGGGGTGGGTATATATATATATATGCTCAGGGTGTCTTTGTCCAGTGATGGTTTCTTTCAAAGTTGTCGGACAATTGCATGCTTCAACGACTTCGGCATCATCCAGGGAAGTATTTGTCATCCGTGTGATGGCAGGCACAATACGGGTGATTTTATCAGTGAGCTGATTTACAGGCAGAGAATCCAACACGCACGTTTTTTTTTAGTAGCAATACATATCGCTGTGATCTCTGTGTTCGTTGTTTGATCAAATACATCGATACAGTCAGTGAAACAACATATTTCGTCTGATGGCCTATCGATGTCGTTGAAATACTGCAGACCTGATAGGAGATTGTCAATCTTTCCACGAAAGTAACGAGAAAATAGTTCGCATTCTTGAGCGGCCAAACGGAATTCAGGTTGTTGCTGTACGCGCTGACCATCGAGTGATCTCAGTACACGAAACATGTTTTTGTTGCTTGCCTTGCCTGCATTATATATATTATATATATAAAAATGTCGAAATAACGTGCAGAAGTGAAGCGTACCCGTAACAAACCTGGTGTCTGCTCGTTCGCTGTCGCTGCTGCGTCCCAATGGAACAATTTACCAACGGTCATTAAGACTTGTGACAATCTGACTAGCTACAAACGTCTATTGAAGACACATTTTTTTCATATCGCATATTAGTGTAATTCGACATGAACATTATAATCTTTTTACTAGATTAGTTGGTCATATTATCAATACATAATAATACACTAATTTATTGGCATTATTGTTACGTAATTATTATGATTATTATTATTATTTTACAGTTTTAACATATACAAAACTAGTTATTAGTAATAATAGTTATACCTATACCGTCATTTATCAGTCTCATTGCAATGTAATTATACACTAGACCGGTTATTATGTGTTTTTATGACTAATACCTAATTTATTTATATATTTAAAAATGTTACTCTATTAAATATCGTACTAATTTTATTTGTTTATGTACCTATACATATTTTTTTACATTTATTTAAAAACACTAATATGTGTCTTATTGTATACATAATATCTTTTTATGTCTTTTAAATTGTAATATATTGTGAAGCGCCACGAACGATTATGGATGTGGCGCTATACCATATAAATATATTATATATTATTATTATTATATATGTATTTATATGATAACAACTCGATGCTGTGAGATTTATATTAGCTTGCATAATTCTGGTTTTGCGTAAGCGCACCAACTAATATTGATTCATTTGTTCACTGTGATATCTTGATATTCTTACGTTGCTTTGACAATTTATTTGACACAAATTTATCCCCCCGTCCCTGTATTGTAAAAAAATGCTGGTATTTTCCGCCAGAGGGCGAAATCCAAAATGGCCGTTGGCACCATCGAATAATTTACTTTTGAATAAAAGTTCCAACAATCACGTATGAAGACACTTTTTTGGTAATTCGTCCACGAGGAAGGATTCCGATTCTGATATCAGTTTGACGCTATGATCGGTCGTAATTCTAACACCTGTTGTGAAAATAACTAGTCGACGACACTATTGTGCTGCTTCACTTCCGCCCAATATATAACTTTTCGTTTTGGCGAAGACTACGATTCGCCGCGTCTCAAGAGAAATGCCACATTTCCTGGCAGAGAATAACATACAGGACGTGTACCAGAGTACCTACAGACCACGTAGTGAGGAAACAGTCCTACTGCGTATTCACATTCACAACGACGTGTCCCACTCAATTGAAGCTCTTCGAGGGATAATTCTCATGTTCCGCAACGTAACTGCGACATTTGATACAATCAATCACAACATCTTAGTGAAGAGAATGCATGGTATGGTACATGTGACAATGCAAATGTGTGACACTCGTCATATGTAATGAAGAGTTCTGCAGAATCGGTCATTGGCCCCGTGGCTTATGTTGCGTCACTGACTATCTGCCTTAATCAGCACGACGTGCATCACCATCTCCATACCGAAAACACGCAGCTGCACGTTGACTTTCATCTCCTTGACGTTTATAATACTCTGATATGAATGATGGCATGTATGATAGATATTAAGTCGTGTCTTCATAAGAATGGAGTTTTCTCAGTGAGACTAAAACGAAAGTACTTGTCATACTTTCATCGCGCCTGCGCATACCAATGCCAATTAAGCATTTTCGCATATGCGGACAAGTTGTAGAGTAATCGATTATCGTCCGTGACCATGGTGTTGAGACTGACGCTGATTTATTGATGGTAAATGCACGTCGAACTGCTTTCCATCATCTCTAGAGTACTGCATGGGTACGAGGGGCAATGACGACCAGTGTCTGCAAATGCCTTGTCCATACACTTGTGCGATCTACACTGGACTATATAAAGACTATGATTTTTAGGCATATCCATATATTTAGTGCATCGTCTAGAGAGGATTCAAATTCAGCCTGTGGAGTTGTGATGTAATTATGACGAGACGATCGGTGATCTATAATTTATGTTCGTTAACACCTGCCCTGGCTTTAAGTATGAACTGGTACTGAGTAATGTTTCTTACATCAATGCATGTGCTAAAGGTATTATGTGTGTGTGTGTGTGTGTGTGTGTGTGTGTGTGTGTGTGTGTGTGTGTGTGTGTGTGTGTGTGTGTGTGTGTGTGTGTGTGTGTGTGTGTGTGTGTGTGTGTGTGTGTGTGTGTGTGTGTGTGTGTGTGTGTGTGTGTGTGTGTGTGTGTGTGTGTGTGTGTGTGTGTGTGTGTGTGTGTGTGTGTGTGTGTGTGTGTGTGTGTGTGTGTGTGTGTGTGTGTGTGTGTGCGCGCGTTTGTGTTAGTTTGTCTGTGCGTGCGTATGAAGATAACGCGATGACGACACGATAGTATTACACTTATTTTATACACATTTATTTTGAGAAAAAAATTATAATAAAGATACAGGCGAATAATGACAGGGATTGCCGATGATTACCATATTCCACGATCTGAATTTACGGGTGTTTGTTCACAGCGCCATCGGCTCGTTCCATGGTGATGTTGTTGACGATGGCTATACCGATGATGATGACGATGATGTATTATTGTCAATGCAAAACTTTTTCAGTCAATATCAAACGAAACAGAAATATAAAATAACAAATTCCAGATTTCATATTATAATTGTCTGAGTGGATTTATTAAGTCACAACTAATATATGTTTTGGGTTAAGGTGACATATAAATATTAGTGTATACATGTGTTTGCCGTCTACATGTCAGTGTCTAATAGCAACATTTGTACGCCTTTTGTCATGCTGCAGATGGGTTAATCTATGTGTAACGACTTCAATATTGTCAATATATTTTTGTCAAAGGCTGTTCCGTCTTACGTTTAACCTATCCAGGTTAACACACAGAGTGACTTTATTCGCAACGCAGCATGTACAAGAACTAACATAAGCATAATAATAAATTGTCAGCATGTTGCACTGCATGGTTGTCACTTGGCTAAAGCCGTCTTCCAGTGACACCATCATCATTAACAAGTAACCATCATTACTATAGATATACAATACACATTTGTAGTATAACAACACAATACAATAGGAGAGTTTCTGTGTGGTAGAGTTTCCACGTACGTTCTACCGGGGCAGTACCTCTTTCACATTTGTGTGATTGAATTCAATCAGAACAGTGATTCCACTGTGAGGATGCGTTATTTCTGCTGCCGCTACTTCAGCTGAGAACGCTTTTGTGAATTTTCTAATTAATATAATACATCAAACCATATAAACATCATATGACATACATACAAAAACAAAGATTACGCGATGCTTGTTTTCGCATAAACAGTATTTGTGGAAAATACGTTTTGCTGACATCCATGATTTTTTCGCCATACACAGGCGCAGTTTTTCATATCGACAACGTGCATGGAATGCCCTTAGTTAGCAGGGGCGGTAAGCACCCTTTGGCTTTAATACAACGACGCAACTTTGTACTCATTTAAAAAGGAATTGACATCAATCTAAACGTGTTATAATTATTTAAATTGCTTAATATATCATCACATCAGCGTGAACTTAAACCTGTCTTCAAAATTGCGGACAACGCCTAATAATCTTTAGTGATCCTTTACCTAATCCCAATCACGGATATATGAAAGTGAGGATATATCGCCATTTCATTTGCAAAGCTAAAGGTAAAACATGTACCAGCTAAGGAGTGCTGATAATCTATGTAGATGACCAGAATACATCAAAAGTAACATTTAACCTCAATACCTATGGACACTGGGAAGGGTTGGTAATTAAATTTAATGCTAATACTTTATCTAAGGCTTTTACTAGTGGAAATATATATCGATCTCCGAGAACGCGAACTGAAGACTTAAACGTATTTATAGGTGAATTTACACCAATTATTTCGAGACTGGATAATTGTAATAATGATATCATTATTATAGGTGAAGAGGCAGTAAAGAAAATAACACACAATTTACCGACAAAACATAGTTGTGGATTCCATTGTATATCTTCACAATTTTAAAAATAATTCAATCTGCAATCATAAAATCATTAACTATGGTAATAAATCAACTGCTAAATATGGGAATATTTCCAGATAAACTCACAATTGCCAAAGTAATTCAAATTTATAAAAAGGATGTTTCCATATTATTAAACAATTACATACCAATTTGTCTATTACCAACGATATCACAGATACCATAGAATTTTTCTGTCCCAGATATATTCATATTTTAATGAAGCTAAATTATATTGTGATAACCAATATGGTTTTTAGGCCAAAACACTGCACTGAATATGCTGCGCTTGATTTATTATATATATAATTATAAATCATATGGACAAAATGAGGTGTCAATTAATGATGATGTTTGTTAAGAAGATGCTCTACACGACCTATGTGAACCGAATTAAGGACCAGGCTGGCAATCCAAAATCCCTTTTCCGAACACTGGCTTCTCTGTTGCACACAACACGACTGCTAGCATTGCTTACTGAACACCTGGGACAATTGCTAGATGATTTCAGCACCAATTCCATTGACCAAGTTGATATCATCAGACGCGACCTTGATAATGTTGACAATTGCGTATCTTTGCGTCCCGATGAGACATGTGGTATTTCCCCGTATCTGTCATCGTTCATGCCCACAACAACCGACGAGATCACCAATTTGGTCAGCAAATCAAGCTGTACATCGTGCAACTTGGATCCGATTCCTATTCATTTACTAAAGGCCAACTTATCCAGCCTAGCACCAGTCATCGCTGATATTGTGATCGTGTCGATTGCGACAGGAGTTTCCCCTTCCACCTTTAAAAAGGCTCTCGTAACTCCGATTCTGAAGAAAACAACGCTTGATGGAAACGAAATCATTACAGTACAGTGTCAAACCGGTGTTTTAAGTCCAAAATCGTAGAGACGGTCGTTGCAACGATATATATGAGAAAATGCAATCTGCTTATCGTCCAAACCACAACACAGAGACAGCACTGCTGATAGTACGCAATGATTTGCTTTGTATTCTAGACGAGCGCAAGGCTGTCATACTAGTGCTACTAGGTCTATCCGCAGCATTCGATACGATCGTCTCACAATCGTATTAACCCGCCTCAGAGATCGGTTTGGAATAACTGCAACATGTCTTGCTTGGTTTGAGTCGTATTTGGTGAACCAAAGTCAACGTATTCAAATGCACGGCAGAATATCAACGGAACGTCCAATGGTGCTCGGCATTCCGCAATGTTCGGTTTTCGTCCGCCTCATGTTTGTTTGCTACATTGCTCCACTCGGTGATATCGCACGTCGACACGGGATAACCGTTCACCTTTATGCTGATGACACCCAAGTATATATCGCGTTCTGTCCGCACTCAGACGAAGACACAATCCAGGCAGTCACGCGCAGCCAAGATTGTGTCGCAGAATTACAAGATTGGATGAATATAAATAAACTGAAATTCAACGCTACAAAGACAGAAATTATTGTATTGTGCGCGCCACATATACAGATCAAACTTTCTATGCCGCACATACAACTTGGTGATTCCGTTGTGCCGTGCCAGTGTCCACTGTTGCCAAGAACAGTGGCGTTTTCTTCGATGATGCTCTAAGCATGCATAACAAAGAGGAGCAAATTTGTCGTGTAGCATATTGCCATATATATTGTATTGGACAAATCCGAAATCTTCTCGATCGGTAAAAACATAAATTATGATTCATACTTACGTTGCGTCTCGCCTTGACAACGGAAACTGCCTGCTATGCGGTATTTCCGACCACCTTCTTAAAGAACTCCAAAGAGTACAAAACGCTGCTGCCCGGCTCTTAACCAAAACGAAGCAATACGATCACATCACTGCTGTTTTATTCGATCTCCACTGGCTTCCGATCAAACAGCGGATCGAGTACAAACTGATACTGTTGCCGTTTCGAAGCCTTCTTGGACTAGCTGCATCATACATAACCGATTTGCTAATTCGTTATGAACCGATGTCCACCTGCTGGAAGTTCCACGATGCCGACTATGTACGCCGGGAGAAAAATCATTTTCGAGTGCTGCTCCACGGCCCTGGAACAATCTGCCGCTTGCCGTGCGTGCCACAAAATCCCTCAGTTCTTTCAAGAAGCAACTGAAACAAATTATGTTTAAAAGAGCGATCACAGCAGGCGTAAATGTACCGTGTATGGTCGGCCAAGAAGATGGCACCGTCCTGGTCCCGATGCACGACTGGGCTACCTTCTTGTCCTCCTTCTTCAAGAGTCGCCACCACTTCTACTTTGAGGCCGGCACGACAGGTGTGGCAATGAAGGATTTCTGTGACACTGCATCATCCTACCAGGATCTCCTCAAAGGTGACGCGCCCGAACTGTGTCCTGTCACCATGCCACTCGAGATCAAGCCGAAAGGGCTTGATATGAAACGCCAATGGTATTTGTATCACTCAATTCGTGAGTACGTCTCGACAGAGAAGCAAGACTTAGTGTGTCCGCTTCCTGAAATGTCAGTGTCGGACAATGCAGACAGTGATAGTGATCTTGATGTCTCCACCCCACCACGTAAATGTGCCCGCACTTCGCTTGATCGAGGTCGCGGACGAGGTCGCGGACGAGGTCGCGGACGAGGACGAGGTTGCGGACGTGGCTCTGAAGGAAAGGACTGAGAACAACCAGACTGGACTAGTGTGTGTTAAACAGTGGACTTTGTGGAGTTGTGTGTGACAGTAGTCGTTTAACTGTTATATCACATTCAGTAATTTTGTGTGTCCTTTCTTTTTCCGTAATAATGTCGTTTGTAATGTTATTATTAGTTGTGATTTATGTATATATATATGAGTAAAACAATTTCTTCATTGGCACGCAAATGTGGCCTTTGTATTTATGCCAAACATAGCTGTCATTCATGTATATACAGTCTGCAACACACGGATAAAATCTGAATATGTTGAAATAACTTTGATCCTTTATTTCTCCTTACCAGTTTCCGCATAGGCATAGTCTTTAGTTTGTCATAACTTTAGTTATATTCAAGATACAGTACTCATGTAAACATATTTGGAAAGCAGGAATACTGAGCTAGAACATAGGCCAACAATAAGACAAACGAAAATTTGCACCATGTGAAGGATTTTCCTAGATCGCATCACATATAACAAAATGCACAATACACATATTCCAACACAACAAAGAAGTGCTACACTCCAACCACATCCATTGCATCGTCTCACACATGCTGCATAATGACATCTCACATGGCGGGGTCGATCTATACGTGGCGAGACCCAATATTTGAAAGCTCGTATATTACAGACAGTGCATCTTCATTCAGTGCAAAATATAATATATATATATATATATATATATATATATTATATATATATATATATATATATAATATATATATGATACTGTTGTGCATCAATAAAACCTGTTGTGGCCTGCATTAAGCCTACACCGCACTCGTACATCGGTGTTGTCGAGATTTTCGATTGTGCTTGGATATGTACCATTGTCATACCGGACGACGCAACATTTCCCGATAAGTGATTGATCAACATTGATGACGTAGCGCAATTGCAACGATTGTTTGTCTGGTGTTGATGGTAATTTCTTCTTGATTTTGTTCGAGGAGATTCAGCTTGAAATACGTTTTCTTTCCTGACATTTGGTGACACGCTGGTATATTTTCCTGTACTTCTATCCTTCTCTTCTCTTTTTTATGTGTGAGCCTAACCTTGTTTAGCTCCTTGTAACACCTCGCTCGGTCCCGTCTCACTTTGGTTTGGTGTATGCGAATGTAACGTTTAAATGCGCTGGATTTCCACTTTCCCATTGATTGAATGTGTCTCTGACATACACAAGTCAGCTGCCGTGGTAGCAGCACCGTTACGAAGAATTTATATTTATATTTACTGGGGTCAAGTCCGCCCACCGGAGTGCGTCATTCAAAAACTGACTAAAATAGCTGCGGAAAACAGGGGACGCATTACAAAAGGCAAATATTGGGCCGTGGAATGGAACTGGAATATTCCCGAATTGCGAACGGGCCTGTACGGGACAAAACTTATTGTCTGTGCGCAAAATAGATAGTGTTTCATTTGAAATGACGTCAGACTAACATTACTGGTGAAGTGGAAACGTTGATTTTCGCCAACTGTGTGACAGATCCACTGCTAGAATGAACTGTGATTTCACCTATGCACAACAAATGCATGGAATGCCAGGAGATACATTATCTGCAACATGAAGCGCAAGCAGTCGCAGGAGACTGTGTAACGTGTTGCGTGAAGGAGTGTCGGGTTTTCCCGCCAGCTTATGGGCTCCGTTAAAAAGTGTCTTAATTACGAAATGCTTCGTTGGATCAGGTTGAACAGACAACTTATGTATATATGACAGAGCAGACATATATGTCAACGAAGTAGCCGGAGCATAGTTCTTGGACAGGCTTGCATTAAGCATGGTCAACATCACCGCCGCCAGGGAAGATTCGTTGCGGTAATCGCTGTTGGCCGCTGTTGAAACCAAGGAGCATGCGTGTGACGAGGTACATGCGTTTCTGTCGTCATGCGTAATCTAGAATTCTGCAGTATAGGTAATTGGTACCGTGGTTTGTAAGGCTTATGTTGTGTCGCTGACGTACTGCCTTAATCAGCACGACGTACAGCACGATCTCTATACCGAAGTCACGCAAAATACTCTTAGGTGAATGAAGGCAGGTATCGTAGATATTATGTAATGGCTTCATAACAAAGGACGTGTTTCCGAGAGAGTAACAAGATCGTAATTGCTATACATTCATCCAGCCTACGCTGACCAATAATCATTGAGCACATTGACATATGCAGACAAGTTGTAGAATCGTCGATCGTCGTCCGTAACCATGGCAATATCATTCACAACGTCGCAGTACTTAAACAGTCCTGGGGCGGCATCCGGGAATCTTTGGGTGTAGACTGCCTCAAACACTAGGAAGGCAGAGGTCCACTCATCAATAATGGAAATATACAGCCCCTTTGTCTCAGGCAGCACAGAGGGAATCAGTTGGGAATCGCCAGAAGACACACATATGTGATGGGGTTGTGAAGGGCGAATATGGAGAAGACCGTAGAACTCGACATATTTGTTCGCCCAAATGTTGCCTTTATGTTTTGTAGGCGCGTATAAAGTTAGAAGGCATTGGGAGGGGGTGGGGGTGTTGGACGCCAGCTCACCCCGTTCGTATGCCAGTAACGAGCCATTGGCGCCTGCGCTCGCTGAGTTCATGGCAGCGGAGTTCGCGACCTGTGTACCGGCATAGCATCGCCCGATGGCGCAGGTACGGTGGGAAGTGTTACAGCGGGCGCCGTCGTAGCGGGCGTCTCCATGACGGGCGTGGTAAGAGCGGCGCTATCCTCCCGAAGGTGTCGAAACGCCGTCGTTGTGACGACGGTCACCAGGTGGGGGCGCTGCTGGACGGCCCCTGGACATCGTTCCGAGCAGCTGGCAAGTCATCCAGTCGTCCCGTAGCAGCAGAAGGGACGGGGCGATGTCGTCGAGAAGAGGCTGGTCGGACGTGGCACCTCCTGGAGGTTGGATATGCTTCCACCGTGGCATACTGCAAAATGGTAATCAAACGGGCAGGAAAAGCATCCAAATGTAAAAAAACGACCAATGGGTAACGTCATCAACGACAATACATGCAACGAATCCCGGCCAACAGTAGAAATGAGGAAAACAGATGCAGCAGACATCCACAAGTACAATGTGTGGCCACAGCGTCAGAGCAGTAATACAACACACCATTGTGGGGCCAAAGCAGCAGACCAGTAAAACACGTGGAGTCATGGCACCGGCATAATATCACGGGACCCCACAACAATAATTCCATATCCAATCCGGCTTAATTGATCGTTATCGTCTGCTAAAGCAATATTAGTTGATTCATAATCGACTGGACTAGTGTAATTCAATCCTAAATATCATTGTCAAAAAACCTTATCTAAACTCCAACGTGTACATACTTGTACATCATTGTTTAGAACGCGTTATACCACAGTTTTTCAACATCACGACAGCTACGTAAGCAGTTACATTATTACCGTTGTATACTTAATTAAATTAAAATTAGCTACTGTTACATACCGTGCACTTTCTACTCTACAACCGACATACTTAGTTAATCTGCTACATTTCTCTAATATCGCTAGATACTTTAGACCACCCGGTTCCAACATTTTTTTCCCTAAAACTAAGCCGAATATTGGTATATGTGCTTTCACTGTGGCTGCGCCAACAATTATGGACTCAACCCCGTATTACGATTAACTCTTCAGAAATACGAATAGTAAAAAACACATCAACGTATTTGTTTGAAATTGCTTTTCCATCATAACTTGTCCATGCTTATTCCACAATGTTTGCCTGTCCCGGTGTGTGACAGGCCAAATGATTTTGTTTCTTGCCACGTTTTGTGGATTCAAGCTCTATAGACCTGTTTACAATTATCATTGGTGTTATTACTTGAATCAATGTAGTCTTTAAGCCATGTGTCACTAACACATACAGTTGAGGCATGGTGTGTTGCTACAGTTACATGCAATTCGTCCACATTTACATTTAATATGGGAAGGCAGATATCATTTGCGTATTTTGTCAGTTGTGGTATTCGAAACACAAAACCGTGTTGTTTCAGAGTTATCGGGTTCGTGAGTTTGATAAATGTCCATGGCCAGATATATTTTTCCAGTTCCCCGCACTGACGACGCAGCACATTATCGGAGTGTTTGAAGGTGGCATTGTTATTTTCACCGCATTTGGCACACTTGCTCATCGACTGTTGAGTACGATGTTTGACCACAATCCACTTATTGTCAAGATTCACTGTTACGCTAGATGATCGGTCGTGGTTCGTTGAGTTCGACACGTGTCGGTGTTGTTGTTGATGTTGGCTTTCTGGGAGAGAGATTCATCAAGATCTGCCAACTCCGCTCTCACATACCTGTCTGGAAAGCTGCGTCGTCGGCAGCCCCCTTTCGGAATGTGAAGTTTGCATCGTTGTCGATCAATGTGACGTCGACTTTGTTACACGCTTTCTTAATGTTAGCTTCTTGCGTACCTCCAACGATGAATGTTTCGTCGATTGTTTCCGTTTTGTCTGTGTCATCGATCAACTGACCGACATCAACGAGACAGGCGCCTGATTTTCTCCGAAACAGTATGGGGTTTCATGGGATGTTTTATGCACGCGCAGGTCTCATAGCAGGCTGTTTCCTACAAGCAGGGTCTATGCCTGCGGTCTCCCATCGGCGTCGGCATCGGCTCGGCGTCGGCGTTTGGACGCTTGCTTGTCGGTGTTATCTAACATCGCATACCTCGTATTTCTGGGCGCAGCTCACCGATCAAAGTGACAAGCTGATGGTTAGATCGTTCGAGTTGGAATATGTTCAAATATATGGTTGGCTGAGAGAGTGTCTTTCGCATAACAAGTTAGAACACTTGCCAAAATATAAGAATATATCCTTTACAGGAAGCGACAACGACTTGATAATCACGATGCGTTGTTATATGTTAAATAGTATATTAAAAGTTATATATGTGTGGCTCTTGGCGCCACCATCATGGTCAAACTGTATTTGGTTAGACCACTCTTGTATAATCCATATAAAGTGTCGATCTATTTCCTATATACATAATTACTAGACATGTATACACAATGTAGCATATTACCATGTTAACATAGTCTGATCATAGACGTTACGAGCAAGTATGTGTCTCATTATTTAACACGATTTAACAAGATTTAACAAGATTGCCACCTAGAGATTCAACTCTGGATGGCAGGTGGACTAGGAAGCCATTTGGCTTATCAAGAGTCCAACCTATCTATCTAAGTATACCCCGCTCGTCTTAGGTATATGCCGATTTTATTTTTAAATATATTAACACTACTAGCACCTACACAATCAGCTGATAATATGTTCCATTCTTTTACTGTTCTTTGTGAAAATGAATTTTTTTAAATTTTAATTACACTGCTTCTTTGCTAATGTAATTCCATGTCCTCTAGTCCTTCTCTCTTCCTTGACTGTGAAGAAAATATTTCTGTCAATATTTTCATACCCATTCAATATTTTAAACACCTCAATCTGATCTCCTCTCAATCTTCTGGTTTCTAGTGTTGTTAAACCACATTCTTTAGACGCATTTCATAACTAATATTCCTGAGTTTTGGTATCATTTTGGTTGCTCACCTTTGTACTATATCTAGCATATCAATATCCTTCTTGCGATATGGCCTCCATGCTTGTATACAATATTATAAATGAGGCCTAATTATTGTTTTATACAGCGGTATTATTAGTTCTTTTTCTTTGTACACTATATTTCGCCTAATTAATCGCTGCTGCAATTCCACACTGCTCTGATACCTTCATATCAGCACTAATAGTTAACCCTAAGTCCTTTTCCTTTAAGGTAGTATTTAGTACAGTACCACCCATTGTATATTGTGCATCTTCATTCCCATGTTCTGTGTGGAGGAACTTGCACTTTCCAAAATTAAACAGCATTTGCCACTTATCAGACCATTCTATCAACTTATTAAGATCTTCTTGTAAATGCTGTCTATCTGCATCACTTTTAATTTTCCTAAACACTTTTGTGTCGTCCGCAAACTTCAACACCTTGCTTGTTATGTCATCATCCAAATCATTGATATATATTAAGAATAAAATAGGTCCCAGTACTGATCCCTGCGATACTCTACTCCAGTTTGAAACCTCCCCATCAACTACTACTCTTTGTCTTCTATCAATAAGCCATTTTCTATCCAGTTGATCATACCATTTCCTATGCCATGGGCCTTTAGTTTAAGTAGTAGTCTTTGGTGTGGCACTTTGTCACAGGCTTTTTTTAAATCCAAATAGATTATATCTACTGGTGATCCCTCATCTATCCACTTTGTGACATCTTCCAAAAAACATAACATATTTGTTAAGCATGACCTCGCTTTTAAAAACCCATGTTGAGATGGGTTTATCAATTTATTTTTAACAAGAAGATCAACCAGGTGATCTTTAATTAGTCTTTCTAATAATTTGCAAATCACCGATGTTAAACTCACTGGCCTATTGTTCTCTGACTTGTTTCTCGAACCTTTTTTAAATAATGGTATAATGTTTGCTTCTTTCTATTCTAACGGAACTATTCCCTCCTCTAATGACAAATTGAACACTGTTGCAAGCGGTATGCTGATTTGTTGTACAATTTCCAATAGTAATTTGGGAGGAATCCCATCCACTCCAGGTGATTTATTATCCTTCATATCTCTTGTTTTCATAGCTACCATTGTTGGGGGTACAATTAGTTGTCCTAAATAGTCAAACTCTCTCCCTTCGAACTTAGTCTCAGGTACTGGTAATATACTAATATCTTCCCTGGTAAACACCGAACTAAAGTACTCATTTAGGTTTTCTGCCATTAAGAATCCCTCTGTTATTATGTTTCCATCACTACCTTCTAGAGGACCGACCTTATCCTGAACTTTCTGTTTATTTCGAACATACGCATACAAACTCTTGCTGTCATGTTTTATATAAAAAGCTATTTTTTGTTCGTAGCTTCTCTTTGAATTTCTAATTTCAGCTGTAGCTTGATTAAGTGCTTCTTTATAAATGCTATAGTCTTCTTTACTTCCAGTATGTCTATATATCTTCCACATAATTTGCTTGTACTTGATTTGTCTAATGGCTTCCTTCGATAAGTGTTTCTTCTTTGACCGTTTCCCCTGTTTTTTCAACGGGACAAATTTGTCAACGACGCAGTCAATTTCACTCTTTAAAATATTCCAGCATTCTGTTGCTGTCTTATTCTTCAGTGTTTTATTCCAGTCTATCTTTGCTATATATTCCCTCACGTCCTTATATCTTCCTTTGTGAACATTTGTCATGCACCTTATTTTTCTATTCCGTTCTCCCTTTACTTTGATGATAAAATGTATCTGGTTGTGATCACTACACCCCAGTGGCTCACATATCTTGACATTATCAACAAATTCCTTCTGTGAGCTCAATACTATGTCTAACACATTCTCGCCCCTGGTTGCTTCTAACACATGTTGAGAAAGGAAACTATCTTGAACTAAATTGAAAAACTCTTGATCCTCTCTCCCGGTACTCTGTAGAGATGTCCACTGTATATGCCCATGGTTAAAATCCCCCATAATAATACAGTCCCGTTTACTCACTTCTTTGATAGCGTTATGTTTTTTTTCATTCTCTTCTATGCTTATGTTTGGACTCCGATACACTAACCCAACAGTTAATATTGAGTTTCCTGTAACTATGTTACACCAGACAGCTTCTTCACATTCTGCTTCTTTTTCTAGTTTTATTTCATAAGCCTGGGTGGATTATTTAATATATAAAATAACTCCGTTTCCCCTTCTTCCTAATCTATCTTTCTTAAACATTACATATCCTGTCATTCCTAATTCGCCTTCTGATATATTGGGGGTGGCCCAATATTCAGTTATACCTATTATGTGAGGGTCAATATCTTCTACCGTATTGTTTAGTTCATTTCTTTTGTTTACTAAGCTCCTTGCATTTAAACAAACACATTTATAACCAAATTCCGTAGGGTTTTCCAGGCTGTTCTTTGCTGATTTCGTTTTGCTATCTTTATCTATGCCTCTAATATTTGGCTTCTCTGTGTATCCCCCCTGCGAAACTAAGTATTACAACAATAAACACGAAACAAGAACTAAATAGCTTGACGTGTCTCTGTATAAACAATTTTTTAAATGTAATAGTTGTAGACATAAGCATTATCAAATGTTTGCCAGAAGGAATGCGTTCAAAGAGACGGTTGGCTGTGTGTGTCTGTTCTGCACAACGCTCGTGGATTCTCGAGGGCTGTGACCACGGTATACTGATTGTGTGGATGAAAACTCGCGCCCAGTAATTTTGGATGATCGGCGCTTCATCCGCATTTTCAATGTTGTTCTTCAGTGGTATCATAAAAATGACTACAATTAATGACTGTTTCACGGTGATATAATCATTTGTAAAGAGAGTAAACAGAAAAAGGGGATAGCACACAACCTTGTGGGCACCGGTAATCAGAGCACAAGGTTTAGAGATAATGATTCTGAATTTGTCAGAAAATGGTGGTAGTTATGGACACAGTGACACGTGGGAGGATGTTCATTCAACAGTGGAAGCTTATCAAACATTTTGAATGGGATGGGGTGTTGAATGCTGAGCTGAAGTCAATGAACAGGATCCTGGCAGAAGTGTCAGGAACTTCAAACTAAAACGACGGCATCGTCCACTGATAATAGTGCGGCCACTTTCATACAGACTGGAGTCAGTGTCAATGGTCGGTAGTCTTCAGACAGGATATGCTGCATTGATTTGGGAATGGTTATTATCGTGCATATGTTTAACCATATCGAAATATGCAATGCTGGAGAAAGCAGTCAACGCAACTAATCAGAATGGAGGTCGAAATGCTATTAGGGCCCGATACGTTTCGTGTGCACTCTTTCTCGAAACAATTAATCATATGAAATTATTTAATTTTTGAAATGTAAAGGGTGTGGATTGATCGCTGCCTACATCAAGTGGGTGTTGTCGTTGTGAATTGTTTAGCTGTCCCAATAAATATTCTGTAGACATGTGTCAGATGACCATGGATATATTAATCAGTATAGTTAATGGCAGCCTGGTGTTCCATGTGCTGTGTAATGTATTGTCGACAAATATCGAACTGGTCCTCAAATTTACGTTTGTACTGGACCTTATTGACCATGTCATCGGAGTGAAAATAATTCATCTATCTGCCCCGACGAGAGGTTATGGACACAGTGACACGTGGGAGGATGCTCATTCAACAGTGGAAGCTTATCACACATTTTGAATGGGATGGGGGTGTTGAATGCTGAGCTGAAGTCAATGAACAGGCAGAAGAGTCAGGCAGAAGTGTCAGGCTCCCTTGGACCTTATTGACCATGTCATTGGAGTGAAAATAATTCATCTATCTGCCCTGAGACGAGACGAGACGGCCGGGTCATCAGGGCATACCTGGCAGTGCAGACTCGGACATGCCAAACCACACACAAATTATAGTCAGGAAATTACCAAGTTAATTGTTTTGACGGGAAACATGGATGCATTACTTGTAAGATAATATATTACTGTGATGTTTCATATATTTCGTTATGGAATATATTGTCCATGGCGCCAATATTTTGCTGTTTTGTAAGAAAGTATCTTACTTTGGAGCATAGCATTTGTACGTTACACAATGTCTACCGATCAGTTACATATCTATTCAAGTATTGGTCGCATGTGGTATGGCTCAAATATTACATGTTCCGAAGTCAATTTCATACCACAATTATTTCCTATATAATATCTAATTAAATTAAGTTATTAATATTATAATATTACTGGCAATATAAACGGACACTATTTGTCGAGATAAAGCATTGACGATGTCTCAAGGTTTCGTTTCCTGTAGATGAGTGTTGATAATGTTGGCAACACCGTTTTTGATAATGTGTTTGTTAGAGTCTCATCAGGTTTGCATAGCTTAGGCTAGTCGTTTTATGAAACTGTAATTTTATGCGTCTATGGAGGCCCTTTCAATCGTTTCACAGGCGGGATTTCACACAGTCGACTTTAACCATCATAATGTATTTTGTATTATAAAGCGTCAGTAAGAATTGTGGATGTGGTGCTACAGCAAATTAAGTGTGCTGTTAATCACAAATTAATTTATAATCTAAAACGTCATATTCCTACCAGATAAATACAAGGTATGCAAAATATAGGCAAATTGATATGTCACAGACACGCAATTGTAATATGGTTAGTTAGCTGTGGCAGTAAGCTCGCTTTGGCTTTTGGCTTCGCTAAGGGGTGTTTAGCTTCAGCATGTGTGTCAAGGATGTACGAATGCGGCCCACATGAAAAATAAATGCTTTAATATAAATATAACTTACGATAGTGATAACATATTCAGTTAAAACAAATTTACATTTCTGCGTGCCACTTGTGTACTGATATGTGGTGTCATACCCGCTGAGGGCGTGCATGCCAAGCAGTTGCTGACACTCTGTTCTTAGGTCAGAGCTTATGGCTTTGGTATTCAGCAAAAAAGTATCCGATTTCAGACATCGCCGCACAGCACTTGACCACTCTTTATCCACACGTACGCATTATAAATATGTGGATACTTTGGCATATATGGCTGTAAAGGTAACACAATAATCCTTCTTTCAACACAGGAATATTATTACGTTGGTGTTGACAATATTTAACATCTAGAACAACTTTTCTGCCTAGAAAAAAATGTACTAAGGATTTCAAAAGTTTTAAATAATACTAATAATACAATCAATTTGTATAACGCACGAATCAATATCATTGCTCCCAGGCGCTTTTATATATATATATATATATATATATATATATATATATATATATATATATATATCATAACCACTGACTTTAATAGTCGACGTGCTGCTGCATCAATAATTCTACTAGAAACTTAATCCATATCAAATAAACGTAAACATATCAATATATCACTGTGAACAAATGCATCAATTAGTTGGTACGTTAATGCAAAACTTGAATTGCGAAAGGTTACTTAAATGAGAGGCACGAATTGTTATCATACATAATATATATATATATATATATATATATATATATATATATATATATATATATATATATATATATATATATATATATACTACTTTTTAGTTTACAATAATGGAAGAACATTACGATATCATATATACATATATATATATATATATATATATATATATATATATATATATATATATATATATATATATATATATATATTTATATATAATACATGGAATCCAGGAATTGGGTGATTCATGCACGATTGAACACTGCACTCAATACAGAGGATGCATCTTGTTATATAAAGGTCAATAATGATGCAAAGTCGAAGTCGCCTCATGCTAAGAGAGGCTCTCCGATTGGATGCACCTATGATCCTTTGGTAATCGCTCAGCTTGTCGCGTTTCTGGAGTTCAATCATTTTACCTTCAAGCTTGCTGATTTGAGGAAGCTCTATGATCGTCGTCTCAATCAACTGGGCTCTGATTGGATCGGAGTTTACTTGCACCAGAAAAGATTCAAAGAACATATATTAGAGAATCTAGGACCGGACTGGTCAGAATACTCAGAGGGTCGTGATGTTTACGTCTCGCATAAGAAAATAATTGGAGCAGCATTGGTACAGAATGTTAACCTTCAGTTGTCCGAAGATGAGGCTAAGAAAATCATTGATGTTGGTATCATGCTGCGAAGATACATTCTTCTGCAACAGACGCCGTTTGATGGATCATTGAACTCAAGTTGTTTGGGTGGTCCAGTTGCCCATCCTCTTCTGACCCTTCTAGAAGTATTTCTCCATGGTTCCAAATCAATTCAAGAAAACGTAGAAGATCAGGCCAGCAACAATGCCAGGAACCGAGGTGCCTGCACTATATATCAGCTGATATACACCAATGCTACAAAGCAATCTCGCAACGCACTCACTCTCTATCAGAAGAAGGAGAGAGAGACACAATTTCCTCTGTATGTGGGACTGAAATTACATATCCGATCAGGAGTTCCCGATGAAACGTGGCACAACCATCTCTACAAAGTCCTGACTGAAAAAAGATGGAGTGTTTCAAAGCAAACCAGTGACTTACTCTGGGTTCTTATCCCATAACCAATGCGAAGATGATGTCAGACCCAGGGCCACCGTTGGAGTGATCCCCATCTTCTATGATACGGCTTCGCAGTAACATGCAATGCTTGTCATCAAGAAGGCGATAGAGTTTTTGAATCCTGGTCAGGTCCCAGTTACAGAAGGTGACTGTCCTCTTTATGCACACCAGAAGAAATGTCAGTGGGCCTACCCGAACGAAGTCGGTGAATCTAAGATGGTGTGCTTCATGGGCTTTCTACACATCGAGGTGACATCCCAAGACTGTATTGGCAAGCTGTTGGCAGGATCTGGCTGGGACCGGATATTCTCCTTAGCCGGAATCTTCATTACTGACCTTGCAACGTCTCTCTAAGCTTTTAAGCACGTCAAGCGTACACGGTATGCATACCAGCTTACTCTTGCGTGGCTCCATATTCTCAAAGTACAAGCATATGATCATTACTGCCGCGATGGTTATGGGCCGCATGAGCACATGGAGATGTGGGAGAAGCGGCTCATCAGCAATGTGCCAATAATAAACTACTGGACGTCAGTGAGAGAGTATCTGCTCATAAACTGCCGCTTCGTCCGAGGTCAGCGACTCGGTGATTGGTTGCTCACTCTGTATGCATGCGATGAAATGTGTCCATGGTTTTTCGCTTTCGGTCACACAAACTATGCCTGCTGGGTGCTAGTCTTATTGGGGGACAATGGGCGATTACCAGATACCCACTCATCAGTCCATGAGGCAATTATGGCAGAGAAATTCGTCGTGCAACTTGGCGACAATAAATCTTCACTGTTGGCACGATACCAGAGCTAAGAGCATAGCATCCAGTTTCTGAAGGAAGATAGTGGAGCAAAGGGCCTACATGGACAGCAGAAATCTAAGGAGGTCATCGAGCTTTCCAAACCTGAATTACTAAGGGTCGTTGATGAGTTTGAATGTGCCTGTTTCTTTGCCTCAACCCCCAAAGAAAGTTTGGAGCACCCAGAGTCATCAGCTGCTGAACAGAAAAACTTCATCAAACACTTGAATGCTCTATGTGACCTTTGTGAAGGAGGGCACAACAGTAAACCCCTTCAATGAAACGAGTTCTGATCTAATCACTTTGGAGACTGGCTAGTTCATAGACCCCGCTATCGTTGATTGTCTCAAGAATGCTCCAA
>JAODUO010001728.1:97500-115000 GCA_025642075.2 Ridgeia piscesae
TTGTGTACTGATATGACGTGCATGCCACACAGTTGATGACACTCTGTTCTTAGGTCAGAGCATATGGCTTTGGTATTCAGCAAAAGGTATCCGATTTCGGGCATCACCGCATAGCACTTGCTATTACTTCTAATATAACTGTAGTCGTGATACTTTCCACAGTGAAACCTTATGAGCAATGTCCTCCAAATATAATATAAATGATCTTATGTAAAAAAATAGTTTGAAATCATAGAATATGGAAAGAATAATTACTGGCATATTCTTCTTTTCCTTGTCTACCTGATTGCTGTATCTCCTCCATTACTTTCGTGTGATCTTCTTTTGTTTGTCTGATTATTCAGCAATTAGCTTTCGTTTTTCTAAATATTTCTAACTTGGTGTATTGCGCTTGCTGTGCATGCAGATACTCTTCTCTTCTATATGGATCAGTATCTCGTTGTTCTGATTATCTCCAAGAATATGGTGTATGTAAAAATGTACAGAACTTTACAAGACATCTTATTCTGATACTTATCCTAAGGGAGCACATTTTAGTAACCACTAAAATGATGGTATCTAACAAGCAGTACTGTCACATACTTGGTGTAAGAGGACTGACCACAAACGACGTGTAATAGTATTGAAATCAGCTGTCTAAATGCGACGTCTAACTAAAACAATATCTAAACAGGAAACGTCATCAATATAATATTGTTGTTTCGTTTGAATTGCTTGATATATTACCACATAAGCGTGATCTTAACCTGTTTTTGTAATTGCAGAATGCGCCTAATAATCGTTAGTGCTCCTTTACCTAATCCTCATCACGAACACCCTCGCACTCTATACTCTTTCAATCCTTCTCATATGTATCATTCATCACGACACTCTCCTCGTCTCAACCCTGAGCCCCTATTGTCTGTGTGTATGGATTGCAGCAGCTGTCTTCTACAGAGTAGTTTCAATATGACATGGATAAAAACTGTTCTTTGTGACAGTCACAAACCTCTGTGTTGCACACGTTGTTCAGTGCCTTACTGTACCACTTAATGACATCACAAAAGTTCATTGAACCTGGATAAAATGTTAAATAACAGGAGCGGGGACGACATACAGGTTCCCCGTGTAACACGTAACTTGTATCAACTTAGTGAGTATGTTTTTCATAGATGATTATTCAATTATATCACGTAACCATTTTAATGTCAACTATTTATGATATATAATCACTCTCTCGTCAAAACATCAAGTATAAACACAATAGTGATATTCATTTTATTAGGTGACCAACGCTAGTAAGAAAATATACATATTGCATGCGCATTACTGTTGGATATCTTTATTTTGCAGGAAAATAATGAAAACATGTTTTTGTCTGTTTCAGCGGTGCGTGGTAAGTATTGCTTTCACTCTATTATAAGGCATTGGTAGTTCAACACAGATACCATTGAAACCAATTCAAAATGCAATGCCTGGAAATAATGATGCCCTTAAAGTATGACGACATATAGGCTGATTCCCCCAGTAAATGGATACGTACGATGTTTGTGTCTCAATATGGAAGCACGCATAAATACCTTCAAACATACCCCTTCTCCCTTTCTCTCTGTTTCCTCTCTCTCTCAGTATATATAAATATATATATACACACACAGACACACATATATATATATATATATATATATTTATATATACATATATACATATATACATATTTATATATATATATTATATGGAAACACGCTTATATATCTTCAAACATACTCTCTCTCTCACACTCTCTCTTTCCCTTCTTATATATATATGTATATGTATGTATGTGTATGTGTATATGTATATATATATATATATATATATATACATATATATATATATATATATATATATATATATATATATATATATATATATAAAACAAAATAGACAACATGCTTTAACATAATACTCATTTATGTTAGTGCATTCTCTCTCTCTCTCTCTTTTCTCTCTCTCTCTCTCTCTCTCTCGCTATATATATATATATATATATATATATATATATATATATATATATATATATATATAAACAATATATATATATATATAATATATATATATATATATATATATAGCGAGAGAGAATGTGTGTGAATGCATGTTTTTTAACTTACTATGTTTGAAATAGATCACTAATATAAATGAGTATTATGTTAAAGCATGTTGTCTTTTTTGTATTTTTGTTTCGTGTGGGCCGCACTCGTACACCCTTGACAAACATGCTGTGACTAAACACCACTTAGTGTTTACCTTATAAATGTAAAGTACATGACATTTATTAATGTATTTCATGTCAGTATATACTATTAATAAATAATGAGTTTTGATGGAAACGCTAAGCGGTGTTTAGTTTCAGCATGTGTTTCAAGGATGTATGAATGCGGCCCAAATAAAAAAATGCTTTATTATAAAACTAATTTATGTTTGTGATAATATATTCAGTTAAAACAAATTTACGTTGCTGCGTGCCACTTGTGTACTGATACGGGGTGTCACACCCGCTGAGGGCGTGCATGCCAAGCAGTTGCTGACACCGTGTTCTTATGGCTTTGGTATTCAGCAAAAAGTATCCGATTTCGGGCATCACCGCGTAGCACTTGCTATTACTTATAATATAACTGTAGTCGTGATACTTTCCACAGTGAAACCTTATGAGCAATGTCCTCCAAACATAATATAAATGATCCGATGTACACAAAAGTTTGAAATCATAGAATATGGAAAGAATAATTATTGGCATATTCTTGTTTCCCTTGTCTACCTGATTGCTGGTATCTCCTCCATTACTTTCGTGTGATCTTCTTTTGTTTGTCTGATTATTCAGCAATTAGTTTTCGTTTTTCAAAATCTGTCAAACTTGGTGTATTGCGCTTGCTGTGCATGCAGATACTCTTCTCTTCTATATGGATCAGTATCTCGTTGCTCTGATTATCTCCAAGAATATGGTGTATGTAAAAACGTACATAACTTTACAAGACATCTTATTCTGATAATAATCCTAAGGAGCACATTTTAGTAACCACTAAAATGATGGATATCTAACTATCAGTACTGTCACATACTCGGTGTAACAGGACTGACCATAAACAACGTGTAATAGTATTGAAATCAGCGGTCTAAATGCGACGTCTAACTAAAACAATATCCCTGTTATCACTCACATGATGGTCTTGATATACGGTATATTCATATTAGCAACAGCATAAAACTGAGGGTAACTGGGAATTATTGACACTGAGGTAATATGACTGACATTGAATAAGCCTAACTTTCGAAATTTTATTCAAGTAATCGCCATAAATTTAATAATTCGAATTTTATGCGTTTATCACCTCTTTTACGTTCCAGCCATATCATCAGTGCTGCATCTAAATAAAACTCTGCAATTTCGTAAATACACACCTTAACAGTACTGACATAAAAGTACCGATTTTGTCATGTACACGTTGATTCTTCAGTCAATAAATACCAAATATAAGTATACATGATAAGAAAATAGTATATTTGTTAGAACATGATATATATATATATATATATATATATATATATATATACATTTTCACTGAATACATTTTTTAATATGTAAATCGTGCAAATAGTGAATACATCATGCAATATAAATCAAGATACTGGGAGAGCATATACTAACCCATATGACTTGGATATTTTACCAATGTAGACGAGTTATCACAAATTATTATGAACTGTTGTAATGGTACATAGGCAGCTAATACAACGTATGAAATATAATATCAATTTGTTTAATTTATGACAAGTTACAGGTGAGAATATATTGAGGACAGTGAACTGAACCGAACATATGGAATCACCAGTTAATGATAAATACCTTCGTGGAAACTGGTGCATTATGTAATAGTTGACATGTCAATCGTTTTGTTATCATTTAGAGTAAGTGTCATTGGCTCCCAAATTACACGGCTTGTGTTGGTTGATTACCATTAACTGAGTGCGTGATGTCGTCGGCAATAACCACCCAACTGGATGCAGCCCAAGAGGTGACTGGAGAACGAAAATGTCACAATTCACATGCATTTCCAGTGCATGATGGCTAATGGCTATATGCTGACACAAAAAGAGTTTCAATCTTTCTCGCTTAAATTTCCTTTCACTTTTTGGGCATCTGATCTCTTTGCCAATTTTTATACTCCCATCACCCCTTTGTCTTTCCCCCAATCGTTTTGTACGGTATGTTTGATCATTGACGAGGCGAAGCGCAATAATGGGGCCAACAACGCCGTCTTACCACATCCTTTTGGACAGACTACGGTAAACGTAAAATAATACTTGAACGACGTGTCCACCTCGCGATTCGCCACGAATTATTAGGGAACTATGCGCAACCTGGGCGCGAAGCGATATACATTGTTTCAAAATGGGTAAGTTTATTGGCTAACCAATCTCTGATGCGAGCTAATGACCGTCACCTACACGCGGTTTGTCGCGAAGTGACTGATCCACGGATAAATGTCATATGGATCGATCAGCGTAACGTGACGTCAAGGGTGACAAAAGGAGTATATACGACGGAAAGTGCATCTTAATACTTTTACCATCCCCTGGTAGTACAGACGGAGTTGTCGCTCGCCAACCCGTCATGTTAACGTATACATGTGGGATGGAGGAATCAGTGGACGGATAGAGGGCATCTTACCGTATATACAATCCTGTTTGCTAACGTGTGTCTGTAACGGAACATTGAAACTACGTGTCCGTGTATTACAGGCATAAATAATTCGTTGCTCTCCACAACTCTACTTTCACGGTTGATGGCAGACGCCATTGTGACGCCTGACGATGTCAATGTGCTGTTCCGCAGAATATATCTAACATTTCGTGGTGCCGGTGACTATGACGCGCTGTGTCTCAGGAGAACTGCCGTGTTTTCTGACAGAGCATGACATACCGGACCTATTCCAGAGTACCTACAGACCACGCAGTGCGGAAACAGTCTTACTGAGTATTCATATTCACAACGACGTGTCCCAATCAAATGAAGCTCTTCTCGTGTTCCGCAATTTAACTGGGATATTTTATACAATCAACCACAACATCTTAGTACTGAGAATGCATGGTTACGGCACATATGGCAAGACACATATGTGGTGTCGTCATATTTAATCCCGAGTTACGAAGGTCGGTCATTGGTGTCGTGGTTCGTAACGCTAATGTTGCGTCACTAACGAACCTCCTTAAACAGCACGACGTACGACACCTTACCCATGCCGAAAACACGAAGCTGCATGTTGATTTTCATCACCTTGAGCACATAATACTCTGATATGAAAGATGTCATATATCATAGATTTTATGTCTTGGCTTTACAACAAAGACCTTTTCTCCGTGAGAGTAAAACGAAAGTAAGTAATTGTCGTACATCGATCAAGTCAGCGCAGACCAATGCCCACTGAACACTTTGACATCAGCGGACAAGTTGTAGAGTCACCGATTATCGCCCGTTACCAAGGTGTTGCCATTGATGCTGATTTGTTGGTTGGTGCTGAAAAATGCTCGTCGAAGTGCTTTCCACCGTCTCTAGAGTAATGGACGGGTACGAGGGGCAATGACGATCAATGGCTGCAAATGCCTTGTCCATGCACTTGTGAGATATACACTGGACTATATCAATTGTATCCTTTTTAGGCATATCCATATGTTTACTGCATCGTCTAGAGAGGATCCAAAGGTCAGCCTGTCGAGTTGTGATGTAATTCTGACGAGACGATCTGTGACCTATAACTTATGCTATTTAACACCTACCCTGGCGTCCAGTGAGAACTGGTACTGTGTCATGTATCTCACTGAAGTGTCATCACATCAATGCGTGTGTATGTGCGCCCGCTCGTGGGTGTGTGTGTGTGTGTGTCGGTGCGTGTATGAAGAAAACGCTATGACGACACGGTAGTATTAAGGTACACACGTATTTTTTCAAAAAATAAAGATACATATTTAGAAAACTAAAGATACAGGCGAATAACGACAGGAATTGCGGATGATTACCATAATCCACGGTCTTATTTTAGGGGTATTTGATCATAGCACCATCGGCTCAATCCCTGTTGGTGTTGATGATGATGGCTATAATGATGATGATGACGATGATGTATTATTGTCAAGGCAAAACGTTTTCAGTCAACACCAATCGAAACAGTAATATAAGATAACCAAGTCCAAATTTCATATTCTTATTATCTGACTGGATTCATTAACTCAACTAATATATGTATTTGTTTTCATGTGACATAGAAATCTTAATTTGTACACGTGTACTACATTTCCTTGTCTTATATTATATTTGGTATGCATTTTTCATGCAGCTGATGGTTTAATCTAGATGTGCCGACTTCAATCTTGTCAAAATATCTTCGTAAAATACTGTTCCGTCTTACTTTTAACGTATCCAGGTTAACATATGTAAATATATCAGCGTAGCCCAATCAAGGAAAATACGTATTAATGCTGCCCTTTTCTGTGTAATTTCGATATTGTCAGATACATATTCGGGAAGATTAGTGTGCCATACAGGGAATGCATTCTCTAAATCAGGTATCACATCACCGACATATACAGTGACCAAATTTGTCTGCATAAACCTGCCACGCTTTAACTGACATAACATGTACAATCGCCTACCGTCTTTTTCACAATATTTCCACTTTTTTATTCCATGTTAGATCATGATAAATGATCACACATACAAGTTACATTGCAAACTTGTGCCATGCCCCACCCTTCGATGCTGTCCACCTACCGAACCTTGTGTAACAAATACGTCCTTTATGTCGAATATTTTAAATAATGTTGTGTTATCTACATACATATGCAATAGAACAGTCGTTTTATAATCATTAATGTTTTACTTGTTGTTTTCGGTCCAATATAAATGTTACCATCCATCTTACTTTTAACGTATCCAGGTTAACATATATAAATATATAAGCGTAGCCCAGTCAAGGAAAATATATATCAATGCTGCCCTTTTCTATATGATTTCGAATTTGTCAGATGCATATTGGGGAAAGTTAGTGTGCCATATTCCTCCATTGGGATGACCAAAATGGGAATATAAATGTTCTATCTGTACTTGTTGTGTACAAATAACTTATTCATTGTACTGGCCAGTAAGGCCCGTACAATGGACAATCACCGCCCGTTGTTTTGTTAGCGAGACCTTGTATGCATGAGTTGTCATTTCTTGTCAGTCCCATTATTTTCTTCGTATGTTTCCACCTATCGTGGGATCCCGACTCATGCATTGCTGCTGTTTTTGTTTGAGAACAATCATACCTTAGTTTTTAAGCGGCTCGGTAAATTCGTTCCAGTTCGTGTGTTAGATCGTTCGCTCGCTCGCTCGCTCGCTCGCTCGCTCGCTCGCTCGCTCGCACGCACGCTCGCTAAATCGTTCGCGTAGGAGTGCTTCTTTCCGTCCGTCCGTCCGTCCGTCCGTCCGTCCGTCCGTCCGTCCGTCCGTCCGTCCGTCCGTCCGTCCGTCCGTCCGTCCGTCCGTCCGTCCGTCCGTCCGTCCGTCCGTCCGTCCGTCCGTCCGTCCGTCCGTCCGTCCGTCCGTCCGTCCGTCCGTCCGTCCGTCCGTCCGTCCGTCCGTCCGTCCGTCCGTCCGTCCGTCCGTCCGTCCGTCCGTCCGTCCGTCCGTCCGTCCGTCCGTCCGTCCGTCCGTCCGTCCGTCCGTCCGTCCGTCCGTCCGTCCGTCCGTCCGTCCGTCCGTCCGTCCGTCCGTCCGTCCGTCCGTCCGTCCGTCCGTCCGTCCGTCCGTCCGTCCGTCCGTCCGTCCGTCCGTCCGTCCGTCCGTCCGTCCGTCCGTCCGTCCGTCCGTCCGTCCGTCCGTCCGTCCGTCCGTCCGTCCGTCCGTCCGTCCGTCCGTCCGTCCGTCCGTCCGTCCGTCCGTCCGTCCGTCCGTCCGTCCGTCCGTCCGTCCGTCCGTCCGTCCGTCCGTCCGTCCGTCCGTCCGTCCGTCCGCCCGCCGCCCGCCCGCCCGCCGCCCGCCCGCCCGCCCGCCCGCCCGCCCCCCCGCCCGCCCGCCCGCCCGCCCGCCCGCCCGCCCGCCCGCCCGCCCGCCGCCGCCCGCCCGCCCGCCCGCCCGCCCGCCGCCCGCCCGCCCGCCCGCCCGCCCGCCCGCCCGCCCGCCCGCCCGCCGCCCGCCCGCCCGCCCGCCCGCCCGCCCGCCCGCCCGCCCGCCCGCCCGCCCGCCCGCCCGCCCGCCCGCCCGCCCGCCCGCCCGCCCGCCCGCCCGCCCGCCCGCCCGCCCGCCCCCGCCCGCCCGCCCGCCCGCCCGCCCGCCCGCCCGCCCGCCCGCCCGCCCGCCCGCCCGCCCGCCCGCCGCCCGCCCGCCCGCCCGCCGCCCGCCCGCCCGCCCGCCCGCCCGCCCGCCCGCCCGCCCGCCCCGCCCGCCCGCCCGCCCGCCCGCCCGCCCGCCCGCCCGCCCGCCCGCCCGCCCGCCCGCCCGCCCGCCCGCCCGCCCGCCCGCCCGCCCGCCCGCTCTTGTTCTACATTCTTCCCACACTCTTTCCAAGTCGCTCTTAATACAGTCTTCTAGCCCCAGTTTCCGTCTTTCACACTTCCTTTTCCATTCAATTTATGGGATTCACATCACTTTGCCAATTTTGCTATTCCCATTATCTCCTCATTACCGGCCCATTTCAACAAACTCCTCACTTACTAATATTTTCCTTTCCACTCCAATCTCTACTCCCAGTTCATCCATTCTTCCCTGATCGGCTTTCTCAACTCCCACGATTCTTCTTACTCAGTTGTTTTCGCAACGCTGCATATCCTGTTGTTTCTCTGTTAGTGTCACCGGCTCTAGCCCATGCGTGTGTGCCGGGTAGCACACGTTGCGCACACCTTTCCTTTAGGCTTACGCGTGTGCGCCTACTTCCCTGCACCCCTTTGTCTTACCTCCAAGCGTTTTGCACGATACGTTCGATCATATACGAGGCGAAGCACAATAATGGGGCCACGGACACGCTCTTTCCGCATCCTGTTGGACAGGCTACGGTACACGTAAAAATGCTTGAACGATGTCTCCATCTTGACGAATGACACGCAGTTCGCCATCAATTATTCGGGAACGTTGTGCATATTGGGCGCGAAGCGATATAAATTGTTTCAAAATTACGTTAATTGGCTAGTTAATCGCTGATGTTTTGGTGTCGTTGTTTTGCTTGCCTCCTTATATAACCTGTCTGGTACAGAGCTCGTTTTGTATGTTGGAGCAGGGCTTTCTGTGTGTGGGATGTTGTTGAGCGTCCGTGTACCATGCGTGAAGAGTTGACGTATGATCCGTGTCTTGCACAGTTGTTTTTTTTTTTTATCTCGGATGGAGATATTCAGTCGGTGACTTTGACGATAATCAAAAACTGTTGGTTTCGTGCCTGGAAACAGACACGAAATTCAGAATTATACAGCCATTAAATGATTCTACATTAGTTATATAGCAACCAGAGTCCCTGGAGTCCGACGACATAGCCGCGGGAGCACGGCCTTCGAACGGTATCTGGACACTATAGCCCATGTCACCGCGAACGTCTGCAGTTGCCACGTCGCTGCCTGTCTGTGTACGGTGGTCTGACCCAGGATCACTCCTAACGGATCTGGGAGGAGAGTGTGTCCTACATGTTTTAATGACCGGAAGGCACTCCTATTACCGCAAGATCATTTTCATGTGATGTGCAATGCAGGCGGTTTGAACAATCAAACAAGTAATGCCCAATATCATCACAATTATAGCATGTGGCTGTGGCCATGTTCCTCGTTGCTCATTCCCGAGATCGATGACAAGAACTCCCACAAGTGCAAGAAGCATCACTCGTGCGCGTTATTTTGCCTGTAACCGCGAACTGTTACAGCTGCCTATCTACCCCCTGGAGCAGGACCATGTGAATCGAAGGAGCCTATGTTGTAAGCCTACCCTCGAAAGAGACCTGCCGAGAAGTGGACACTCCTTGGATACCGAGTATGCGTGATGAGCACTGAATGTGCATTACTGTAACAACAGTTTCCTGGATAGACTTGGGGTCGCGGAACTTCATGGCCTCTTGTGCCACGATCCTATTCCTTAGTCCTTTTAGGAATGCAGGTACTGCAAGGCTTTGGGAGAGGTTCGGAGCATTTACCAAGTCGGGATAGGCTTGTTTGTCAGAGCATATGCCAGATCTCCAAACGTGTCCATACTCTCCCTCTCTTCCTGTCGCATGGTGGACAATTCTGCCCGAAGAGTTTTGTTATCATCATCTTCATCATAGTGTCGGTCGCGATGCGACAAAGACCGCTTCCATCATTTGACTATTGCTCTCCATTTATCAGTCTGTTCGGTCACCTTCGGTAGATGGTTACAATGCTGGCATCCTTCCATGATTGTGGTACAGAACCCACCTCCCAGGCATTGGTAATTAGTTGGTGCAGTTTCAGCACAGATTGTCTCCTCCGTGCTTCCATACTTCAGCACGAATTATATCTTATCCAGGTGCTTTGCCATCTTTCTGGCCGGCAAATGCTCCAGCCATTTCAACCGTCGTTGAAATGAATCTTTTTGAGGCTTGTCTTTGTAATGACTGCGGAATGTTGCCCAGAGTTTCGTGGTCTATGTCGCCAAGGACGTTGTGTAGCTTCTAGAAGCGTTCACTCCATCTGGCCACAACTTTCTTGCTATCAGAGAAGGTCTCCATTCCACCTGTTGATTTCAGTTGATCAGGTCCCTTCTTCTTGGGTCCCCACACTTCCTTTAGTCCAGTGTAGAAGCCATTCATGTTGTTTCTGTCAGCAACTCTCTGCAGCTCCAACGCCTTCGCCTTCCTTTCCCACCAGTCTGACTCCAGTGCACGGGTGCGTTTTTGCAGCAGTCTGGTGGGCTTGGTCGCTTCTGCTCGTAAGAGGCTGTAGCTCCTGGTCGTTGGGATCGAAACAGCCCTGGTGTTTTCTCTCTGGCTTGCCAAGAAATGTCTTGGCTGTTTTCTATACGACCTGCTGCAGAGTTGCCCAGTCCTCGTTTGGTGTTAAGGTTTCTTTCTTCTCCCACTGGGCGAGAGCATGCTCCATCTCCTGCTCACAATTCTCCCTATGGCTGATGATACTTAGTTTTGCTGTGTTGAGCTTGGTCAGCTTACTTGTCCCTTGCCTACTGTGCTGTTGTCATAATCTGAAATCCACCTTTGACCTCAGCATCTAGTGATCTGTCCAGCAATTAGTTCCACGCAGGATTCGAGTAGTGTGGATGTACATTTTATCCCGACACCTCCCTGTTCTACTGCTCACATATCTCTCCTGGAGTGCAGCAATGCGGTGTGCATATGTGTTGCTTGCTATCTGCGAGAAGCTTCGGTGAGTTGTCAGTGCAGAAGTCCATGCTGCATGCGAACTTTCGCTCAAGTATGAACATTAATAATTGCATGCACTGTTTTATTAATTGCCTTTATTGCATGCTTTACGGATGTATTTCTTTATTTTATATCACAGTACAATGCCCCATAAAAATACGTAGGATGCAAGTGTGGCGGGGCCCGTTCCAAAGATACGTTCCAGCGGTTTCTCCACTCTAAAAGATGTCAGGAGGGAAGAATGTGACAGGGTCCTCACTAGGCCCTAAATGCACACTAACGCAGCCACGCCTATAATTCGTGGCCATGTACTGAAAGATGCTAAAGTTGGATTCGATAAACACACGCAGGCAATGATCCACTCCGTAAGCTGCTTCTAATATAATCTGTTTGAAAGTGTTTTACAATGTCGCTGTCCAGGCTGCGCAGGGTAGCCAACTTCTGCCTATCAGTCCTTGATATTCTTCTGCGATTTCCGAGAGCTCGATCTTCTGTAGATAAAGTCGACTGCGTTCGTGTCTTTGAAAAGGCTTTGTTTTCACCATCACTTTCAATAAAATGCATATGACATATTGGGCCCTAGCAGTGTCGGTCCCAAGACATATCTTTTTCTTTGCCTTTAAGTATATACTTGCTCAAAAGTGAAATTTGGTCTAGTCTCAACTTCGTTATACATTGATGCACACTAGAGATTCACCAACACCCTTGTCGCCATATATCATTACGACAAAGTTTGCGTTATGTTAGAAATAGCGGCCTGTACCCAGTAGTATGATATTACAAGACACTGCGTCGTGTGTAGCTTTAATCATATTCATCTAGCGGCACTCATTACCTTGCCTACCCATGATAGATTATGTCACGGGAGGTTGTTCATGTTATCACGAAAAGGTGATTACACCGAAAAAACACCGCATCCCACAACAGCAGTTTTGCAGCGAAATTGGAATTGTTCAACCTCAACGCTGATGAGGCCTACCCTGATGTTTTATTTACGGGCTACGATGCCTGTCTACGAACCACCGTTGACACGCATTCCCCTCTTGTGTCCCGGACCATTACTATTAGTAAGTAAACTGTCTGTAAACTGTACGTGAGGACAGTTTACAGAAGGTTTACTGTTTGCAGAAGGTCTGAGGCCAGCGTGCTAACAAAATATCGCTCAGAACCTAAAGTCACTTTTGTGGCGCTGATGGCTCATCTGTTCTTTGCACAACCGTTACAACTTGGGGGGAGGGAAACGGCACTGATGCCATTAATGAAAGTGCAAACCGTGCGCACCATTATACGGAAACCGAATGCGTGCGGATACGCAACGACATTGCCCAATAGATTGACAGTCGCCGGACTGTGCTCCTCGTGTTATTCGATTTAAGTGCGGCTTTCGACACCATCGACCGTATCTCTCTGCTGCGACGGTTGTCTGGATACTGGTTATGCGCGTATTGAAGCCCGCGTACAAGATGCGAAACTATGGGTCTGTGATACGGATGTGAGATGAATGACAACAAATCGCAAGCCACTGTCATCTGTTCGTCAAGTATATGTACGCCTACACCATTAAGCCGCGTCAGCATATGCGGCCAGCGCGTCGACACTTCTCCCGTTATATGGGACCTGAGATTCATCATTGATACATAACGTCACAAGTCGTCAACATTTGTCGCTCCGGCTACTACCGTCTGTCGCGAATCGCAAAGAAACAGACCTAATTTATCATTGATTGAGGAATTCAAATTACGGAGCTGTTGCACGTAGCCTTTTGTGAGGACAATTTGTTTAAGTTTATGCATGATGTGTTTACTACATCATCCTGCGATGTACTCGTCATGTAATAATTTATGTGAGTGAATGTTTGCATCACGGAATTTATATTGTATTGAGTTCTAATTTAAGAACATACGCAGTAGACGTAACTGTACCTATTAGGTTTAGGTTTCTGAAGCGCGTTACTGAAATGTATTAAAATATTTCACTGTCCACGTGTGTGTGAGTGTGTGTGTGTGTGTGTGTGTGTGTGTGTGTGTTGTGTGTGTGTGAGTGTGTGTGTGTGTGCGCGCTCAAATATATATATATATATATATATATATATATATATATATATATATATATATATATATATATATATATATATATATATGTATATATACATATGCCAGAATAATAAGATATCATCATCATCTGTTGAGTCTCATCGGGCAACGAGGACACGCCTCACGGTGTTCCATATATGTTCTGATATCTGCTGCGGTTTTGAGACTAGTATCTCGCAGGAGCTGGTCGATAAAAGTCAAAGACTGGCCGCCTCGTGAAGGCCATGAATATTACTCTTTTGAGGTCATCAGGCATGGCAGAGTGCCAACTATTCTTGTGGTCGGGAGTGTTCTCCATGCATGGGCCTTCCGTACCCGAATGTCGTTCTCTGTCGAGCTGATGTAAGATCCAATGTACTTGAAGACCTCATTGACTGCGAGTATGGTGCAATTTTTTGTTGTGATCTTGGTCTTCTCGTTGATGTTGAATGTAATTACCTCAGTCTTCTTAGCATTCAGCTGTAGGCTCATCTTCTGGAACTCGCCCTCCACACCGAGCAGCAGGGTCTGTGCTTTCTCGACGGAGACTGACACGAGTGCGATGTCATCTGCGAAGTCGAAGTCCGTTTGTATAACTATCCTGAACCGTCTACTCTTCCCTGGGGTGATTGTGAACTCAAGTTGTTCCTCTTTCCCCGTCATAGCACGACGTAGGGCGTAGTCGAGGACGATAATGAAGAGGTAGGGGGCAAGGGTGTCACCCTGCAGGACACCTGCGAGAATTGGGAAGGTGTCTGTCTCACCTTCAGGAGTCAGGACCTTGTCCGAGGTGTTGCTATGTACATCACTGATCGACTGTACAAGGCGTGCTGGGATTCATAGGCTCGAAGAATTTTTGTGAGTTTCCCACGTTGGATTGAATCAAAGGCCTTCTTGAATTCAATGAACGTCATGACAGCTGGCAGATATTTCCTCTTTACACCTTCGATGATGCGTCTGAGTGCCAGTACTTGTGAGGTGGTGGTTCTCTTCCCCCGAATCCATTCTGGTTAATACGTAGCCAGGGGTCAAGTTTAGGGCGAATTATGTTGAGAATCATCCTGTTGTACACCTTGGCAACCACAGAGCTGAGGCTGATTCCTCTGTAGTTGTCTGTCTTAGTGTCTCCAGACTTAGGGATGGGAATGATGTTGATGATTGTCCAATGCCGAGGAAGTTCGCGGTCCATGAAATCCTCACCACAGCTCTTGCCTGCATTCACAGAGCCCTTTGCTCTTTGCTACTCTTTGAGGGTGAATAGTCCATCATCGATCTGTAGGTCCTGGAAAATGGTCCCATTTCCTCATCCTCAGCTTCCACCACAGGCCTAGTAGTTTCTTAAAGTGATTATACCAAGAACTGACACGATATTCAGCAGTCCCTCCAGCAATCTGGCTAGGTTGTGATGAATTCTTGCCTGAGAGTTCCCTGACGAGTCCCCACCCCTTTGAGCTCTGGTGGATGGAGTGGCTGTCATCAATGGCCTTGATTTTACTGGCTAGTGTGTTTAAAATGTGCTAAGTAAATGTTATTATTTTTTATAAATACTATAGTTCAAAATAAACTCATCATAAGCTAAATGTGTTTACTACAACATACTGGTGGGAAATAACATAAGCCGCCATGTCCACAATGAACAATCAATATATATATGTTATAATAATATTATATATAATATTCATAATATATATATATATATATATATATATATATATATATATATATATATATATATATATATATATATATATATATATATATATATATATATTATATAATATATATATATATATATATATATCAATATATATGTATATATCACCGCTGAAAACTGTGAATGTTGTAGGAATACCACGGTTTTCAAGGGTTACTGATAACCCGCGCTTTAAATAGTCGACGTGCTGCTGCATCAATAATTCTACTAGAACATTTATCCATATCAAATAAACGTAAACATATCAATACATCACTGTGAACAAATGCATCAATTAGTTGGTACGTTAATGCAAAACTTGAATTGCGAAAGGTTACTTAAATGAGAGGCTCTCCGATTGGATGCACCTATGATAATCGCTCAGGTTGTCGCGTTTGTGGAGTTCAATCATTTTACCTTCAAGCTTGCTGATTTGAGGAAGCTCTATGATGGTCGTCTCAATCAACTGGGCTCTGATTGGATCGGAGTTTACGTGCGCCAGAAAATATTCAAAGAACATATATTACAGAAGCTAGGACCGGACTGGTCAGAATACTCAGAGGGTCGTGATGTTTACGTCTCGCATAGAAAATAATTGGCGCAGCATTGGTACAGAATGTTAACCTTCAGGTGTCCGAAGATAAGACTAAGACAATCACTGATGTTGGTATCATGCTGCGCAGATACATTCTTCTGCAACATACGCCGTTTGATGGATCATTGAACTCAAGTTGTTTGGGTGGTCCAGTTGCCTTGCCTCTTCTGACCCTTCTAGAAGTTTTCTCCAAGGTTCCAAATCAGTTCAAGAAAACGTAGAAGATCAGGCCAGCAACAATGCCAGGATCCGAGTTGCCTGCACTATATATCAGCTGATGTACACCAATGCTACAAAGCAATCTAGCAACGCACTCACCCTCTATCAGAAGAAGGAGAGAGAGACACAATTTCCTGTGTATGTGGGACTGAAATTACATATCCGATCAGGAGTTCCCGATGATACGTGGCACAACCATCTCTACAAAGTCCTGACTGAAAAAGATGGAGTGCTTCAAAGCAAAGCAGTGACCTACTCTGGGTTCTTATCCCATAACCAATGCGAAGATGATGTCAGACCCAGGGCCACCGTTGGAGTGTTCCCCATCTTCTATGATACGGCTTCGCAGAAACATGCAATGCTTGTCATTAAGAAGGCGATATAGTTTGTGAATCCTGGTCAGGTCCCAGTTACATAAGGTGACTGTCCTCATTATGCACACCAGAAGAAATGTCAGTGGGCCTACCCGAACGAAGTCGGTGAATCTAAGATGGTGTGCTTCATGGGCTTTCTACACATCGAGGTGACATCCCAAGACTGTATTGGCAAGCTGTTGGCAGGATCTGGCTGGGACCGCATATTCTCCTTAGCCGGAATCTTCACTACTGGCATTGCAACGTCTCTCCTAGATTTAAGCACGTCAAGCGTACACGGTAAGCATACCAGCTTACTCTTGCATGGCTCCATATACTCAAAGTACAAGCATATGATCATTACTGCCGCTATGGTTATGGGCCGCACGAGCACATGTATATGTGGGAGGAGCGGCTCATCAGCAATGTGCCAATAATAAACTACTGGACGTCAGTGAGAGAGTATCTGCTCATCAACTGCCGCTTCGTCCAGGGTCAGCGACTCGGTGATTGGTTGCTTACTCTGAATGCATGCGATGAAATGTGTCCATGGTTTTTCGCTTTCGGTCACACAAACTATGCTTGCTGGGTGCTAGTCTTATTGGGGGACAATGCGCGATTACCAGATACCCACTCATCAGCCCATGAGGCGATTATGGCAGGGAAATTCGTCGTGCAACTTGGCGACAATAAATCTTCACTGTTGGCACGATACCAGAGCTAAGAGCATAGCATCCAGTTTCTGAAGGAAGATAGTGGAGCAAAGGGCCTACATGGACAGCAGGAATCTAAGGAGGTCATCGAGCTTTCCAAACCTGAATTACTAAGGGTCGTTGATGAGTTTGAATGTGCCTGTTTATCTGCAGCAACCCCCAACGAAAGTTTGGAGCACCCATAGTCATCAGTTGCTGAACAGAAAAACTTAATCAAACACTTGAATGCTCTAAGTGACCTTTGTGAAGGAGGGCACAACAGTAAACCCCAACAATGAGACGAGTTCGGATCTAATCACTTTGGAGACTGGCTAGTTCATAGACCCCGCTATCGTTGATTGTCTCAAGAATGCTTCAACCATCGGCACAAACATGTTCACAGAGTTTGTGACTGAGAGAATCGAAGAAGTGACCATTACAAATCGGTTCACTTTCTAAATGACCTGAACAACAATCAGGATAGTAACTTCAGAAATGAATTCCTCGCCC
>JAODUO010001728.1:120000-149756 GCA_025642075.2 Ridgeia piscesae
ATATGGCTTTGGTGTTCGTATACGATTTCGGTCATCACCGCGTAGCACTTGCTATTACTTCTAATATAACTGTAGTCGTGATACTTTACACAGTGAAACCTTATGAGCAATGTCCTCCAAACATAATATAAATGATCCGATGTAAAAAAAAGTTTGAAATCATAGAATATGGAAAGAATAATTATTGCCATATTCTTCTTTTTCCTTGTCTACTTGATTGCTGGTATCTCCTCCATTACTTTCGTGTGATCTCCTTTTGTTTGTCTGATTATTCAACAATTAGTTTTCGTTTTTTCTAAATCTTTCAAACTTGGTGTATTGCGCTTGCTGTGCATGCATATACTCTTCTCTTCTGTATGGATCAGTATCTCGTTGTTCTGATTTTCTCCAAGAATATGGTGTATGTAAAAATGTACAGAACTTTACAAGACATCTTATTCTGATAATAATCCTAAGGGAGCACATTTTAGTAACCACTAAAATGATGGTATATAACTATCAATACTGTCACATACTCGGTGTAACAGGACTGACCATAAACAACGTGTAATAGTATTGAAATCAGCTGTATAAATGCGACGTCTAACTACAACAATATCCCTGTTATCATTCACATGATGGTCTTGACATACGGTATATTTATATTATCAATTGCATAAAACTGTGGGTTACAAGGAGTTATTGACAGTGAGTTAACTAGGTAATATGAATGACCTTGAATGCGCCTAACTTTCGAAATGTTATTCAAGTAATCGCCATAAATTTAATAATTAGAATTTCATGCGTTTATCACCTCTTTTCCGTTCCAGCCATATCATCAGTGCTGCCCTCTGGTGTGTGCATCTAAATAAAACTCTGCAATTTCGTAAATACACACGTTAACAGAAAATTTAAATTAGAGAACTTGGGGGCTCGCTATTTGAAATATATTTGAGAATTGGACGTTTATAAATCGTCTTATCATGATATAGGCACAATATGTGCATGTCATACGCGAAAAAACATTGGTACGCGGACTTGTAAGCAGGTAATCTATTTCAGGAACACGCTGAAAAAAGGGAACGCAGTTTTTACACACATTACCGCGGGTGAACGTCTTTGTTCTTAGAAACTTGATGGACAACTCGATTAGTGTTACAAATATATTTCATATAATAAACACAGCCAGCGATAAAACACACAATTTTTTCCTACCGACAACGCAATTGTAATATGGTTAGTTATCAGTGGCAGTAAGCACGCTTTGGCTTTATACAACAACGCAGCGTTATACTCGCATAAATAGGAAACGTCATCAATATAATATTGTTGGATCGTTTGAAATGCTGGATATATTACCACATAAGCGTGATCTTAACCTATCTTTGTAATTGCAGAAAGCGCCTAATAACACCCTCTTACTCTATACTCTTTCAATCCTTCTCATATGCATCATTCATCACGACACTCTCCTCGTCTCCACCCTGAGCCCCTAATGTCTGTGGGTATGGATTGCAGCAGCTGTCTTTGACAGAGCAGTTTCAATATGACATGGATAAATACTGTTCTTTGTGACAGTCACAAACGTCTGTGTTGCTCACGTTTTTCTGTGCCTTACTGTACCAATTAATGACATCACAAAAGTACAGTGGACCTGGATTAAAATGTTAAATAACAGGAGCGGGGACGACATACAGGTTCCCCGTGTAACACGTAACTTGTGTCAACTTAGTGAGTAGTTTTCATAGATGATTATTCAATTATATCACATAACCATTTTAATGTCAACTATTTATGATATATAATCATTCTCTCGTCAAAACATCAAGTATAAACACAATAGTGATATTCATTTTATTAGGTGACCAACGCTAGTAAGAAAATATACATATTGCATGCGCATTACTGTTGGATATCTTTATTTTGCAGGAAAATAATGAAAACATGTTTTTGTTTGTTTCAGAGAGGCTTGGTAAGTATTGCTTTCACTATATTATGAGGCATTGGTAGTTCAACACAGATACCATTGAAACCAATTCAAAATGTGATGCCTGGAAATAATGATGCCTTTAAAGTATAACGACATATAGGCTGATTCCCCCAGTAAGTGCATACGTACGAATGTTTGTATCTCAATATGGAAGCACACATAAATACCTTCAAACATACTCTCTCTCCCTTTCTCTCTCTGTTTCCTCTCTCTCTCACTCTCTCTCTCCCTCTCTCTTATCTCTTATCTCTCTCTCTCTCTCTCTCTCTCTCTCTATATATATATATATATATATATATATATATATATTATATGGAAACGCGCTTAAATATCTTCAAACATACTCTCTCTCCCATTCTCTCTCTTTCCCTTTTCTCTCTCTCTCTCTAGATATGTATAATTGTATTATTTGTATGTTATATTATATATATATATATACATATATATATATATATACATATATATATATATATATATATATATATATATATATATATGTATATATATATATATATATATAAAAATAATAAAAATGCTTTAACATAAAATTCATTTTCGTTATGATATATTTCAAACATGTCAATTAATAATATATACAATTCTATTCTATTGTATTTATATTATATATATATATATATATATATATATATATATATATATATATATATATATATATATAGCTAGACAGAGAATGTGTGTGAATGCATGTTTTTTTAACTGACTGTGTTTGAAATATATCACTAACATAAATGAGTATTATGTTAAAGCATGTTGTCTCTTTTGTATTTGTCTTTCGTGTGGGCCGCACTCGTACACCCTTGACAAACATGCTGTGTCTAAACACCACTTAGTGTTTACATCATAAATGTCAAGTACATGACATTTATTAATTTATTTCTTGTCAGTATATACTATTAATAAATAATGAGCTTTGATGGAAACGCTAATGGGTGTTTAGTTTCAGCATGTGTGTCAAGGATGTATGAATGCGGACCAAATAAAAAATGCTTTATTATAAAAGTAATTTATGTTAGTGATAACATATTCCGTTAAAATAAATTTACGTTGCTGCGTGCCACTTGTGTACTGAAATGGGGTGTCACACCCGCTGAGGGCGTGCATGCCAAGCAGTTGCTGACACCGTGTTCTTATGGCTTTGGTATTCAGCAAAAAGTATCCGATTTCGGTCATCACCGCGTAGCACTTGATATTACTTCTAATATAACTGTAATCGTGATACTTTCCACAGTGAAACCTTTTGAGCAATGTCCTCCAAACATAATTTAAACGATCCGATGTAAAACAGTTTGAAATCATAGAATATACAAAGAATAATTATTGGCATATTCTTGTTTCCCTTGTCTACCTGGTTGCTGGTATTTCCTCCATTACTTTCGTGTGATCTTCTTTTGTTTGTCTGATTATTCAGCAATTAGTTTTCGTTTTTCTAAATCTTTCAAACTTGGTGTATTGCGCTTGCTGTGCATGCAGATACTCTTCTCTTCTATATGGATCAGTATCTCGTTGTTCTAATTATCTCCAAGAATATGGTGTATGTAAAAATGTACATAACTTTACAAGACATCTTATTCTGATAATAATCCTAAGGGAGCACATTTTAGTAACCACTAAAATTATGGATATCTAACTATCAGTACTGTCACATACTCTGTGTGACAGGACTAACCATAAACGACGTGTAATAGCACTGAAATCATCGGTCTAAATGCGACGTCTAACTAAAACAATATCCCTGTTATCACTCACATGATGGTCTTGATATACAGTATATTTATATTATCAATTGCATAAAACTGTAGGTTACAGGGAGTTATTGACAGTGAGTTAATTAGTTAACATGACTGACCTTGAATAAGCTTAACTTTCGAAATGGTTAGCCATATCATCAGTGCTGCCATATCATCAGTGCTGCCATCTGGTGTGTGCATCTAAATAAAACTCTGCAATTTCGCATATACACACCTTAACAGTGCTGACATAAAAGTACCGATTTTGTCACGTACACGTTGATTCTTCAGTCAATAAATACCAAATATAAGCAAACGTCATAAGAAAATTGTAGATTTTTTAAAACATGATAAATATATATATATATATATATATATATATATATATATATATATATATATATATATATATATACATTTTTATGATCAGGGATTGATTAAGTAAATCGTGCAAATAGTGAATACATAATGCAATAAAAATCAAGATACTGGGACAGCATATACTAATCCATATGCCTTGGATATTTTACCAATGTACACGAGTTATCACAAATTATTATGAACTGTTTTAATGGTACATTGGCAGCTAATACAACGTATGAAAATGGAATGTCAATTTGTTTAATTTATGACAAGTTACATGTGAGATTATATTGAGGACTCTGAACTGCATCGAACATATGGAATCACCAGTTAGTGATAAATACCTTCGTGGAAACTGGTGCATTATGTAATAGTTGACATATCAATCGTGTTGTTATCACTTACAGTCATTGTCATTGGCTCACAAATTACACGACTTGTGTTGGTTGATTACCATTAACTGAGTGCGTGATGTCGTCGGCAATTAGCACCCAACTGGATGCAGCCCAAGAGGTGACTGGATAACGAAAATGTCACAATTCTCATGCATTTCCAGTGCATGATGGCTAATGGTTTTATATTGACACAAAAATAGTTTCAATCTTTCTCGCTTAAATTTCCTTTCCCTTTCTGGGCATCTGATCTCTTTGCCAATTTGTATACTCCCATCACCCCTTTGTCTTTCCCCCAATCGTTTTGTACGGTACGTTCGATTATTGACGAGGCGAAGCGCAATAATGGGGCCACCAACACGGTCTTACCACATCCTGTTGGACAGGCTACCGTAAACGTAAAAGAATACTTGAACGACATGTCCATCTCGCGATTCGCCACGAATGATTAGGGAACTATGCGCAACCTGGGCGGGAAGCAATATATATTGTTTCAATGTGGGTAAGTTTATTGACCGTCACATACACGCGGTTTGTCGCGAAGTGTCTGATCCACGGATAAATCTCTTATGCATCGAACAGCGGAACGTGGCGTCAAGGGGGGCAAAAGGAGTATATACGACGCAAAATGCATCTTAATACTTTTACCATCCCCTGGTAGTACAGACGGAGTTGTCGCTCGCCAACCCGTCCTGTCAATAGTTAACGTATACATGTGGGACGGAGGAAACAGTGGACGGATAGACGGCATTTTACCGGATATGCAATCCTGTTTGCTAACGTGTGTCTGTTACGGAACATTGAAACTACGTGTCCGTGTATTATAGGCATAAATAATTCGTTGCTCTCCACAACTCTACTTTCACGGTTGATGGCAGACGCCATTGTGACGCCTGACGATGTCAATGTGCTGTTACACTTCCGCCCAATACATCTAACATTTCGTGTTGCCGGAGACTATGAAGCGCTGCGTCTCATGAGAACTGCCGTGTTTTCTGACAGAACATGAGTTACCGGACCTATTCCAGAGTACCTACAGACCACGCAGTGCGGAAACAGTCTTACTGAGTACTCAAATTCACAACAACGTGTCTCAATCAAATGAAGCTCTTCTCGTGCTCCGCAACTTAACTGCGATATTTTATACAATCAACCACAACACCTTAGTGCTGAGAATGCATGGTTACGGCACATATGGTAAGACACATATGTGGTGTCGTCATATATACCTTGAGTTATGAAGGTCGGTCATTGGTCTTGTGGTTTGTAACGCTTATGTTGCGTCGCTAACGAACAGCCTTAACCAGCACGACGTACAACACCATATCCATGCCGAAAACACGCAGTTGCATGTTGATTTTCATCAACTTGAGCACATAATACTCTGATATGAATGATGTCATGTATCATAGATATTATGTATTGGCTTCACAAAAAAGGACTTTTCTCCGTGAGAGTAAAACGAAAGTAAGTAATTGTCGTACATCGATCAAGTATGCGCAGACCAATGCCCACTGAGCACGTTGACATCAGCGGACAAGTTGTAGGGTCACCGATTATCGCCCGTTACCAAGGGGTTGCGATTGATGCTGATTTGTTGGTTGGGGCTGAAAAATGCACGTCGAAGTGCTTTCCACCGTCTCCAGAGTAATGGACGGGTTCGAGTGGCAATGACGATCAATGTCTGCAAATGCCTTGTACATGCACTTGTGAAATATACACTGGAATCTATCAATTGTATCCTTTTTAGGCAAATCAATATGTTTACTGCATCATCTAGAGAGGGTGCAAAGGTCAAAATGTCGAGTTGAGATGTAATTCTGACGAGACAATCGGTGGTCTATAATTTATGTTATTTAACACCTACCCTGGCGTCCAGTGAGAATTATTACTGTGTCATGTCTCTCACTGAAGTGTCATCACATCAATGCGTGTGTAATGGTGTGTATATGTGTGTATGTGCGCACGCTCCTTTGTGTCGGTGCGTGTATGAAGAAAACGCTATTACGACACGGTAGTATTAGGGTACACACGAATTTTCAAAAAATAAAGATACCTATTTAGAAAACTACAATTACAGGCGAGTAATGACAGGAATTGCCAATGATTACCATAATCCACGGTCTGAGTTTAGGGGTGTTTGATCATAGCGCCATCGGCTCAATCCATGATGATGTTGATGATGATGGCTATAATGTTGATGATGACGATGATGTATTATTGTCAAAGTAAAACGTTGTCAGTCAATACCAATCGAAACAGTAATATAAGATAACCAAGTCCAAATTTCATATTCTTATTATCTGACTGGATTCATTAAGTCACAACTAATATATGTTTTTGTTTTCATGTGACATAGAAATCTTAATTTGTATACGTGTTCTGCCCGCTACATTTCCTTGTCTTATATTATATTTGGTATGTCTTTTGTCATGCATCTGATGGTTTAATGTAGGTCAGCCGACTTCAATCTTGTCAAAATATCTTCGTAAAAGACTGTTCCGTCTTACTTTTAGCGTATCCAGGTTAACATATGTAAATATATCAGCGTAGCCCAATCAAGGAAAATACGTATTAATGCTGCCCTTTTCTGTGTAATTTCGATATTGTCAGATACATATTGGAGAAGATTAGTGTGCCATACACGGAATGCATACTCTTAAACAGGTATCAGATCACCGACATATACAGTGACCACATTGGTCTGCATAATCCTGCCACGCTATAACTGAAATAACATGTGCAATCGTCTACCTTCTTTTTCCACAATATTTTCCATTTTTTGTATTCCATGTTAGATCATGTTAAATGATCACACCTAGAAGTTTGACATTGGAAACTTGTGCTATGCCCCCCCCTTCGGTGCTGTCCACCTACCGAACCTTGTGTAACAAATACGAAGAAAACAAGAAAACATTTAGGTCCAGGTAAAATTAGTTGCGATATTCCTCCATTGGGATGACCAAAATGGGAATATAAATGTTCTATCTGTACTTGTTGTGTTCTGTCCAATATAAATGTTACCATCCATCCTAACAATGTGTGATGGCAAAGCATACATCTGTAACATTTCTAGTAACAAATGATGATCAATATGATTAACCGAGTTGCTAAAATCTAGCATTAACACTTTGACATAAGACTTCAATTTAGAGTTCGCCTTGTACCTTAGTGAACCATTTCGGCAATAATATTTGTGGTTCCGCTAATTCCTCCAAATTGCTTAGCATCAATTTCAATTTCAATTGCTTAATCCACCCATTTCATTATTATAAATTTAAACACCTTAGCAGTTAATAGAGTTATTGATATTGGTATAATTTTTTCAATCGACAAAGGTGGGTTATTTTTTGGCAACAGTATTACACTGGCCATTTTCAACTCCATAGTGAGTACACCTTTTGTTAGTGACTTTCAAAAACTAGCAGTTAATGCAGGGGCGAGAATTTGATAACTACGAGGTATATTTTAAATAAATATAGTTTTGATTAGGATAGTTTCGATTCTTCGCGCCGCCATGATGCCCAAACTGCATTTGAATTGTGTCACTCCTAAAGGAAGTTTTCATTGTTTCCGATTTACTTCATAAATATGCAATTTTTTACCTGCTGATGCTTATACTGGCAGAGACCTGCGCTTGTTTGCACCAATAAATTAACACACGGTATTGTTGTTGATAAAGGTAATTTAGTAAATGTACTCAGGGTGTATATAAACTCCTCAAAGCAATATAAATACAGTTATTAAATGACAATATTAGCAAAGGTCGGGTGTTTAAAATATGTTCTCGAACAGCCTCTTGTGACAGGCCACATTCTTCACCCCAAGACTCTGCCAGTGAAATAAATGAAGACGACCAATATAACCAGGTTGTCAGTTATGCTGCAACAATTAATTACTAAACAGTAAGTGCAATGAAACAACTGGATTGCTTGCAAAAAAGTGTTTACCAAAACGTCAGTCATACTGCAACAACGTATTAATTTTCGAAAGGTCAATCAGATGTCAGTCATACTGCACCGGGGATAAAATTACCTGTATAGCATGGACAGGTGCGAACGACAGCACTAAATGTAAAAGGAGATAATTATGGGTCAGGATGGAATTAGTCGTCTCCATATTGCCCTGTGGACTAAAGTGAATGCCAGTCATGCTGCACCATAATAATTTTACATAGTTACGTCATAAAACAGATTGAATACCAAATTACCCATTAATGAAAAATGAAACCAATTCAGCTAGGTGCAGACGGGACCTTTTTGATGGGTGTGAGTCATGCTGCACTTTAGGGACGTTTACGCTGGGATATTTGGAGTATTGGAAGCGTTTGGAAGCGGTCGATTTCCACCAGCCCATTGTTTGAGTTTAGGTTTTGCTCAACCCAGAATATGCTGCCGCGGTAGCGGCACCGATTCGAAAGCTGTGACCTGTGTATGTTTCAGGGGCCAAACTTGTATATTTTGTTTAATGTTAGTTAAATGGTCGCAGAAAATAAATCGCAAAACCAGTGAAGCGTCAGCAAATGCATATAGTAAACTTTGACCTGTATCACAAACCCTCAGCACCGAGAAAAAACTAGTAATGGGCAGTATTTATCATGTGTGCTGACAAAGTGACTGGACGGCCCGATGTATTGTAAGACATCACGAGTGTCAGAGATGAATTTTAAATGGCGACATACGTCACCTGTATGACAGATTCATGCAGTTCTTTAATAGGAACAGTTATATACCCTATGAAAATACAAAAGAAAAATGCTTTTGAGCATGTAGCGGACATAGTGAGATGAAACTATAAAGAGAGTGGCATCAACCATTTTATGCAGAACTGTTGTGGTAATCGGTAAACGGGTGTTAGGTTTTGCGGCCAGTTTGTGGGCTCCAGCTAATAATTTCTTTATCACAAAATGCTGGGTCGGGTGTGGCTTATCGGCCACTTTGTGAACATAGGATAAAGCTGACTTGTACGTCATTAATCTAGCAGGAGCATAATTATGCGAGACCCGGTCTGCTATAAATGCAGCTAAGGCACCCATGGAGGCGGGAAAACAGAAGAAGCAGGAAAATGTGTGTTCTGCTAAAAGCAGTAAATGATGTGAGAGCATGTTTATAAGCTTGCTGTGTGCCTTTTGTCAGGGCTGAATTGAGGAAATATAACATCACTGGAGCCAAGGTAGAATGTTCTGTCGGATCGGGTCTGGTCGCGAATGAAGCCTGGGCGTCGCCTGGCGAGCTGTGAACTCCTGAAATCAACACAGGCGCTCAACAATGATATTGGTCTTACCCGGAATGTGTTTAACCTTAAAATAAATATTAAACTTAAAGGCCGTCACGACCAGGCGTCTGAGCAAATGCGTCAGGTGATTATTCCTCGCCGACGGTTTGTTAATCACGTCCACCACAGCTTCATTGTCAGTAAGGAATATGACGGAGTGGGTAGCAAAAGATTGTCCCTACATCTCCAAAAGGGCCACAATGGGATAAAGTTCCAAAACTGCAATGTTGTAGTCTTGCCAAATTTCTGGAAACTTACCATTAAACGAACGTTCCTCAAAAACCTCTGCAAATCCATGCTTTGAAGCAGCATCATAATATAGCTGAGTGGAATGTGATGAAATTCAAGTAGAATCAATGAAAATTGTGAACCCATTGAAAGAAGAGAGAGCGCCAGCATTCAAACGGATGCGATTGTTGGGCCGGGAGAGGCCGATTCAGATATTGATGAGACGACGTATGAAACCACGACCTGGGGAAATTACACGGGATGCCCAGGAAAACAGACCGATGGCTCTCTGTAAGCAAAGCAATATCTCTGAATGGCGTTTACGCATGTCAGCAATTGTATATTTCAACTTATGTGGTTTGTCAGCTGGAAGGCGTGGTATCCAGTTCGATGTCATGTACAGTATTAAAAGTAGAGGGCAGACATACTTTCTCCTGTTTAATCTGAATAGACAGTTCATGAGCCAGATCCATGAATCGAATGAGCTCCTGTGAGCACGATGGGGATCCGGAGGACACATGAAGATGAAAAATGCGATAGGATTCAGCACAGTCCATAGGAGGATAGCGGCCATAGCAAAAACTGGAAGCCCCTGTGAAACCAAAGAGGTGATAGCAAAATGGAAGAATAGGAATGATACGAAAGGCATCTTCCATATCGGTCGTACCAATTAACGCTCAAATTGACTCAGTAATCAGATAATATGGTTATGAGTGTCATATGTGACCGTTGAAAACTCCTTGGGGATACTTTCATTGATTTAATTACCCAGCTAATAATATAGGTCATGAATGTGGCGGAATGCATTAGGTGCTTTGTTGGGCACTACACCCAGAGGGGAAGACTGGGAGTTAAGAAATGGAGGGGAAGAGAAAGGGCCACAAATGCAATGCGCCGAAGGAAAGCTCCTTCGTGAGTTTCTTGGCAACAATGTCTTGATGGGCTAAAGCAGATTATGAAGAGAATATTGAGAATAGGAGTACTGAAATAGTTGACTTTGAAGCCGTGAATGAAGCCGTGGACGAGAAAAGGGTCCCTGCTGGATCATAACCCTGTATGGGCCCTCTTAGTCCATTTACCATTTTATGAACTTATGAGTTTTCTATAGTATAAGGTTTTATGGTGGATTTTTCATCGAATCGTGTCAGTGCTGAAATCCAGTTGGGTTTTCACTCCGACAACCTTGGAGAATGTGTTTATTTTATTCAATACTGTCGAAAGTATGCATGAAAATGTCACATAACTTGTGTCTATGCTTATGTTTTCATAGTAAATTATTACGAATAATGTTAAGTTGTAATATATAAATATTTATTGTTAATATGCAAATTAGACACCGCCATTATTTAAAACAAATATTTTGTATTAATATATGAACGTATGCATGATAATGTCACAAAAAGTAGGTATATGCTAATGTTTTCATGGTGAATGATTTCGATAGGCAAGTTTAGAAAGTTGTAATATATAAATATTTATTGTTAATATGCAAATTACCCACCGCCGTTATTAAAAAAATTACTTCATAGGAAACATGAGAAAGTTGTGATAATATAATTTATTAAACGTAGTTATTCAGAGTTTATTTATTTCAAACGAGAGGGAATAAGTTCAAAGATGTGTTTGGCTGAGAGAGTGCATTCCTCATAATGCAAAACAGTTTGAACACTTGCCCAAATATAAGAACATATTCTTTACAGGATGTGACCACGACTTGGTAAGATTCACTCTTATGTAATCCACCTAAATCGACGATTGATTTCCTATATACTTCATTACTAGACATGTTTACACATATGGGTGTCTGATCTGCACAATGCTCGTGGATTCTCTATGGTTGCGACAATGGTATTCTGATTTTGTGGATTTCACTCGCACTTTCAATGTAGCTCTTCAGTGGTATCATAAACAATTACTACAAGGAATGACTGTTTCACGGAGACATTGTCATTTGTATAGATAGCAAGTAGAAAAGGGAATAAAACACAACCTTGTGGGCACTCTTGTTCAGAGTGCAAGGTTCAGAGACAAAGATTCTTAATCTGCAGAAAATGATGGTAGCTATGGACACAGTGACACGTGGCTGGATGCTCATTCAACAGTGGACGTTTATCAAACACCTTGACTGGGATGGGGGTGTTGAAAGCTGAGCTGACGTCAATGACCTGGACCACGGCAGAAGTTTCAGGCCCCTCCAGGAAACTTCAAACTATGCTGCATGCCTAAAACGACGGCTTCGTCGACTGATCATGTTGCGTGTCAAGGCCGCTGTTACACTTTCATACAGACTGAAATCAGTGTCAATGGTCGGTAGTCGTTCAGCCAGGATATGCTACATTTATTTGTGTGTGGGTGTTATAGTGCATGTTTAGAACCATGTCAAACTCTCCAATGCTGGAGAAAGCAGTCGGCGCCACTCCATAGAATGGAGGTCGATATGCTATCAGGGCCCGGTACCTTTCGTGGGAACTCTTTGTCGAAACAATTCATCATATCACTTTCTTCAAATGAAAAGGGTGTGGATTGATCGTTGCCTACGATAACTGGACGTTGTCCTGGTGAATTACTTAGCTGTCCCAATAATTCTTCTGTAGACATCTGTCAGATGACAAGGGAAAGATTGATCAGTGTAGTTAAAGGCTGCCTGGCGTTCTTGAGCTGTGTAATGTATTGTCGACAAATATCGTGTCATATGCAGCTAACTGGTCCCCAAATTTATGTTTGTATGTATACTGGGCCTTATTGAACACGTCGTTGGAATGAAAATAAATCGTCTATCTGCTCGACAAGACCGCCGTGTCATCAGGGCATACCTGGCAATAAAGACTCAGACATGCCAAACCACACACACACACACACACACACACACACACACACACACACACACACACACACACACACACACACACACACACACACACACACACACACACACACACACACACACACACACACACACACACACACACAACACACACACACACACACACACACACACACACACACACACACACACACACACACACACACACACACATTATATTCAGGAAATTACGAAGTTACTTGTTTTACGGGAAACAATGAACTGCAAGATAATTTATTAGTATGACCTTCCATATATTTTATTATGGAATATATTGTTCATGGCTCCAATATATTGCTGTTTTGTAAGAAATGAACTTATTTTGGAGCATAGCATTTGAACATAACACGTTGTCTACCGATCAGATTTACGGATCTGGGTCACGTATTGGTCGCATGTGGTATGGCTCGAATACTACATGCACCGAAGTAAAGTTGACGCATGTGCTCAGCTGACAGGAAGCACCATTATCTTTTGTACAACACCATGATTTGTATACTCGTTTAACTAGGAAATGTCATAAACCTAAATGTTTTGCATCTTCTCTATCGTTTATATAACATCACCTCTCTTTGTAACTGCAGACAGCGCCTAATAATCATCAGTGATTTTAAGCTAATTCCGAAAATCTGGAATCACCCATAAATGATCAATACCTTCGTGGAAATAGGTACATTATGTAATAGTTGATATATTAATTGTGTCCATTCTCAGTTCATCCAATCTTCTCTAATCGACTTTCTCAAATCCAACTATTCTTCTTACTCTGTTGTTTTCGAAACGCTGCACCTTATCCTGTTGTTTCTCTGTTAGTGTCACCGGCTGTAGCCCATACGTATATGCCGGGGTAACACACGATGTGAACACCTTTCCTTTAGCTTTACACATATCCGTCTATCTCCCATCACCCCTTTGTCTTTCCATCTCGACGAAAGACACGCGATTCGCCACCAAATATTCCAGAACGTTGTGCATATTGGGCGCGAAGCGATATAAATTGTTTCAAAATGGCTCAGCTAATTGGCTAACCAATCACTGATGCGAGATAATGATAGTGTTCGCGGTTTGTCGGGAAATGCCTGCTCCATGTATGTGCGGCATACGTCTCGGTCAGCGAATGTGACGTCATGGCTGGCAAACGCAGTATATACGTCGCGTAGTGCATATAACTATTATTACCGTCCCCTGGTAATACAGACGGGTGTGTCGCTCGCCAACCCGCCCTATGAATTGTTAACTGATACGTGTGGGATAGAGGAAACAATAGACGACTAGACCGCATCTTAGCGTATATAGAACACCGTGTTTGCTAACGTGTGTATGCGACAGAACATTAAAACCCAGTGCCGGGTGATGTACGCATAAATAAAGCGTTTCTCTCCACAGCTCTAGTTCTAGTGAATTACAGACGCCATTGTGACACCTGTTGTAAAATAACGAGTCGACGATGTTAATGTGCTGTTTCACCTCCGCCCAATATATAACATTTTGTTTTGGCGAAGACTATGAATCGCCGCTTTTCAGGAGAACTGCCACGTTTCCTGACACAGAATGGCATACCGACATGTATCAGATTACCTACAGACCACGCATATGGGGAAACTGTCCTACTGCGTATTCACATTCACAACCACGTGTCCCAATCAATTGGTGCTCTTCGAGGGAAAATGTTCATGTTCCGCAACTTAACTGCGACATTTGAAACAATCAACCACAACATCTTAGTGAAGAGAATGCATGGTATGGTACATGTGTTAATGCAAATGTGTGACTCTCGTCATATGTAATGAACAGTTCAGCAAGATCGGTCATTGGTCCCGTGGTTTGTAACGCTTATGTTGGTCCGCTGTCGATCTGCCTTAGTCACTACGACGTGCAACTCCATCTCCATGCTGAAAGCACGCAGCTGCACGTTCATTTTTATCACACTGAGCACATAATACTCTGATATGAATGATGGCATGTATGATAGATATTATGTCGTGGCTTCATAAGAAAGGACTTTTCTCCGTGAGAGTAAAACGAAAATAATTGTCATACTTTCACTGCGCCTGCGTAGAACGATGCCAATTGAACAATACGACCTTTGTGGACAAGTTGTAGAGTAATCGATTATCGTCTTATCGTGTTGCGATTGATGCTGATTTGTTGATGATGATACGCTGATTATCTAATATATTTGTATGGTATTAAAACAAATTCAAATCATTAATGACATTTTTGTAAACCTTATTTATTTGTGTTTCATACAAGGGTATTCATTGTTTGCTATCGTTTATATTTTTAACGAAAAACCTGTCATGTATCAAGTGACGTTTTTGTGTTTTCCAGTTGCTGAAACGCGAGTCACTTTATGATTAGATACAAATAAAAATCATACTATGTAATACAATTTTCATTTGTTTATATAATTTAATACCTTATACCATTAAGTTCCTCTATGCATAAATTGAACTTTTTTCAATATATTATGATAAGATATATGTCAACATAGTGTTCATGGAATGGTCAAAATGTGTAACGCGAGTCACATGGAAATGCACATAAGGTTAACGTTTCTGAAGTGCGTTACTGAAAATTAGTAACCTATCTCACTGTCCAAGTGTGTGTGTGTGTGTGTGTGTGTGTGTGTGTGTGTGTGTGTGTGTGTGTGTAAGTGTGTGTGTGTGTGTGTGTGTGTGTGTGTGTGTGTGTGTGTGTGTGTGTGTGTGTGTGTGTGTGTGTGTGTGTGTGTGTGAGAGAGAGAGTGTGTGTGTGTGTGTATGACAGGATGCGTTATATCCTTACATTAATAAGATATACATGTGTTTAAACTGTGCTGACTAAATGTTACTAGTTTGTATCAATACTATAGTTCAATATAAACTTATCATAAGATAACATTATTTACTACGACATTCTGGCGGTGGGTCACATAAGGCGCCATGTGCAAAATGAACAATCAAGTACATTGCGTTCAATGTGCTTATATTAGAAATGTACGTTTTTTTTTTAAACTAATGCAATCTCAATTAACGTTCATACAAAAATAGCAGGTTTGAGAGCATGTAAATTATTTGTCAACTCGAAGAATTGCACTATTAAAAAATGGCACTAAAATAACGTCCCTCGGGTGTCTACAAATATCGTAACACACACACACACACATATATATATATATATATATATATATATATATATATATATATATATATATATATATATATATATATATATATATATATATATATATATATATATATATATATATATATATATATTATATAATTTTTTCCTGAAGACCAACGTTCTCAACTATATGACATAAAGCTATTTCCCTCTGGATTGACCACGCTTTACCCAGAACTATGCACTTGTATACCTATAAATATGAGGATACCTTGGCATACTTGTTCCAGCGTTCACCACAGAAACAATATTACATTGGTGTTGAGAATATTTCAAATGGGCCCAATTTATTGCATAGGAAAATTAACTAAGGAACTTCAAAGTTGATATTACAAATACAGTTGATTTGTGTACATGAATCAATATCAATGCTACAGGCTACTTTATGTATATATATATATATATATATATATATATATATATATATATATATATATATATATAATACTTTTCTTTATAATAATACAAATTGTGGATATATATATATATACATATATATATATATATATATATATATATATATATATATATATATATATATATACATACATATATTTATATATATACATATATATATATATATATATATATATATATATATATATATATATATATATATATATTTATATATATATATATATATATATATATATATATATATATTTACATATATATATATATATATATATATATATATATATATATATATATATATATGATACAAATTCGGTGCTGTGATATTTATGTAACCTTTCATAATTCAGGTTTTGCATTAATGTACCAACTTTATATCAAAATCAGTGTTTCCCTGTATGTTGATTTTTTTGTGGACTCTTTGAATTTAGCATTTATCGAGCTAATATCTTGCCAGCGTACATCTGATTCACTGGGTAGGTTCGGAGATTTGATACTCTTTAATACGACCAATGTCGGCCCAAGGACATATCGTTTTATTTGCCTTGAAGTAGTAACATAATCCAATGTGCAATTTGATGTAGTGTCAGTTTTGTTATAATGTGATGCACAGTAGGGATTTACCATACACCGTGTCACCAAGAATAATCGTCATATGTCATTACGACAATGCTTCTTTTATGTTAGTAGTAGCTGGCTTGCACCCATTTGTAAAGGATTACAATAAACAGCGCCATACGTACCTTTGATCTTGTTCATCGAACGACACTTGTTACCTTTTCAACTCTTGATAGCTTCTGTCACGGGAGGTTCTTCGTGTTATTTCTTTCATTTATTTAGTATGAAAATATGTCTCTGATAAATCATTGTTGCATATCTCTATTTTTCGAGTTACATGTACACATTCTTATTATGTTAACATGAAGACAGTAAAACATGATTTTGTTTTGTTTCAGCATCACGGAAGAAAAAGGAGAGTAAGTGTCAATTTCATATTTATTATGTGGCATTGGTATGTAAAAACAGAGATATAGATATTAAACAGGTGATGCATGTATATAATATCGTGAATAATATGTGTAGGCTGACTCCCCGCGCATTTATATTTTGTATATGTTTCATTTGTTCACTTATAGACACAGGCGCTTACACGTCCATAAACAGTCATTCATAGGACATGCATACACATACGAACATATATACACAATCACACTAACACACACACACAGTCACCCATACACGCATTGACATTTTAAAGCGCAACACACACGCACACACACACACACACACACACACACACACACAGTTTGCACATATTTAAACACTTTCAAACAAATTCAAAATGTTTCACATGCTTTCGGATAGTTACAAGTTACAAACGTGCGCGCGCAAACGCGTTCATTAAAATATACATATCGTCAAACTAAAAATTCATGTAAACACATATACACACCTACACACTAACTAGTAATATGATGTTCGATTGATCATTTTTACTTTTGCATTTGCACTGTATGAAGTGTTTGAATTCCTGATGTGCCTCGACAACTCGTCATATACCGCCTTTTTCTGCTTGATGTCCTTGGAGCAGGAGAATCAAGTGTCATTGTTTATATAGCGCGATGATTTTTTCTTGTTTACACATTAAACATCATCTGACGTAGGATATATATGTCAAAATGAAATGTACAGATTGCATCCTACGCATCTATCCCGTTTACATTTGCGGTGTGAGGGGTAGAGTTTTGTTGGTTCCGTGTTGTCTAAATATATTGTGTCCACGAAGGTAGACCTTTATTTATGCTCAATGGTCACTAAATCGTTTACGCTGAGCAAGTGGTTAGTTTCGTAAATCTATATCAAAATCAGTATCTCTATGTATGTTATTTTTTGGTGAACCAACTACTCTGTCAGTTTAGCATGTATCGAGCTTAATATATTGCTAGCGATATAAATAGTCCACAGGATAGATTCGGAGATGTGATACTCTTACTAAGTTCGTCCATACTGTTGCGCGCCGCGTGGTAACTAATTTCTGCATTTCTTTAATTTATATTGTTCTGCGATTTCCGAGAATTCTACCATCTTGACGTCGGGTCGACTGAGCTGATTTCTTTGAAAATGCATTGTTTTCACCAACACTTTCAAGAAAATAATATACAGTGTATTGGGTCCGACCAATGTCGGCCCAACGACATATCGTTCCCTTTGCTTAAAGTAGTTATATACTCCAAGATGCAACTTGGCTTATTCTCACTTCTGTTATAACTTGATGAACAGTAGGGATTCATCATACCGCATGTCACCATGAACAATCGACATCTGTCATTACGACAATGCTTCTGTTATGTTAGTAGTAGCGGCTTGCACCAGGTTGTAAGCGATTACAAGAAACAACGCCATACATAGCTTTGATCTTATTCATCGAGCGGCAATCGTTACCTTGTCAACCTTTGATAGCTTCTGTCACGGGAGGTTATTCGTGTTAAGTTTTGAATAAATTTAGTATGAAAATGTGTATCTTATAAATCACTGTTGCATATATAATTGTTTCTAGTTACATGTACTCAGTCTTATTATGTTAATCTGGAGAAAACAAAATATGAATTTGTTTTGTTTCAGCACTTCAGAAGGAAAAGGACGGTAAGTGTCAATTTATTATGTATTATGTGGCAGTGGTATTTCTAAGCCAATCAGGGGCACAGTATCAGCCTCCTCTCCGCGCCCAGTGATGTTTGTGTCTCGCATAAGCGCTGCTATTGGCTTAAGATGTCGTCAGTGGGGGTGTCTACTACAATCGACATATGTCATTACGTCAATGCTTATGTTATCTTGGTAGGAGCGGCCTGCGCCCAGTTGCATGCGGTTTCAAGAAACTGCCTTGTCAACCCTTGATAGCTTCTGTCACGCGAGATTTTCATGTTATTTTCTGAAGAACAAAACTTACTATAAAAACACGTGGTTTATAAATTACTTTTGCATGCCTCTATTGCTCGATTTATTTGGATTTATCCCTATTAATCTGATAAAACATAATTGTTTCAGAAATGCGGAAGGAAAAATATGGTGTCAATTTATGATTAACTATGTGGCATTTGTAGTTCAAAATAGAGAACACCAAATCAAATAAAAACAAGTGTTGCCTGCAACTATTATCGTGATTAATAAATGTAATGACACGTAGGCTGATTCCATAAGTACGTGTATATTGTATACGTATCCATGTTTGCACGTATACGCGCAGGCGCTTAAACGTTCATACACAGACATTCAAACACACACATACAGAAACTCGCATACATACGTACCACCCACCAACTAACACACACATACACATAAACACACAACAAAGAAGCTTGCACATATTCAAAAACAGTCAAACAGTCACGAAGTATTTATAATTCTTTCGGACCGTTGCACACGCGAGCGCACAAAGTCAATCTTTCAAATACACGATTGTCGTCAAACTGAAATATTCATGAAAATACACGTACCTATCCAAACGCGAACTTCTATTATTAACTTTGACTGGTCACGATTACTTTTGCATTTGCTCTGTCTGAAATGTGTGAAATGATGTGTGCCTGTAACTAATTATTTGACTCGTGACATTTCTGCTGCCTATGACCAACAGCCCGTGCGTCACCGAAAGTTTTTGCATCATGTCTCTGGAGGAGAAGAATACTGTATCATCGTTGATAGAGTGTGACGTTATGTATGTGTACATTCAAAAATCAACTTATATAGTATATGTATACCACAGAGAAATATACAAAGTGCATCCTTCGCATCTATCCCGCTTGCTTTTGCAGTTTTAAGGGTAGAGACGTGAAGGAACCGCGCTGTCTACATATATTGTGTGCGAGAATATAGTCCTTAATCTATGCTCACTGCCTAGAAGTCATTGATCACTAATACCTTGACGCTGAGTAAACGTTTCGATTCGTATATTTCTTTCACAATCAGTGTTTCTATGTTTGTTGATTTCTTGGTCGACCCACAACTCTATCAGTTTTGCATGTATCGCGCTATTATAGTGTCTGCGATCTAATGGGCCCACGCATTTGATTCGGAGATTCATACTCTTTCTAAATTTGTCCAAACTGTTCTGCAGCGAAGGACAGCCAACGTCGGCCTGTCATTCCTTGCTATTCTTCTGCGAATTCCGAGAGTACTACATATGTTTTGATTCGCATATTTCTATATAATTCAGTGTTTCTATGTTTGCTGTTTTTTTGGACCAACAAATCTGTCAGTTTGGCATGAGCTCATATTTTGCAGCGATCTAACTGGTCCACAGGGTTTCGTAGTCTATCAATATTCATCCATACTGTTGCGCACCGCATGATGACCAAGTTCTGCCTATCTTTCATTGATACTGGTCTGCGATTCGTCCATACTGTTGCGCAGTGCATGACAACACACTTCTGCCTTTCTTTCTTTGATACTCGTCTGCGATTCGTTCATTCTGGTACTCAGCACATGATAACAAACTTCTGATTTCCCTTCATTGCTAGTCTCTGCGATTTCCGAGAGTTCTACATATCAGGAGATCAAGTCGATTGTTTTGATTTCTTTGAAAATGCTTTGTCTTCACCAACACTTTTAATAAAATGTATAAATATATTGGGCCAAATCAAATTTGGCCCAAGGACATATCGTTGTCTTTTGGTTCAAGTGTTTACATACTCCAATGTACAATTTGGTCTAGTCTCACTTTCTGTCATTAAGAAAATGCTTCTGTTACGTAGTTCCGCCTTGCACCAGGAGTACGCAATTACAAAACAACTGCTTCGTTTGTAGCTTTGATCTTGATGATCGAGCGGCACTCATTACCTTGCCAACCCTTGCTCAATTCTGTCACGGGCGGATCTTCATTTACTAGCTGAATAATGTGATTATGAAAGCTGTGGTTTATAACTTACTATTGAACGTCTTTATTTCTCGAATTATTTGCATTCGTCCGGAATATGTTTATTCGACCAAACATGGTTTTGTTTGTTTCAGCATTACCGAAGAAAAATGATAGTAAGTGTCAATTTCATATTTATTATGTGTCCCTTATTGTTCAGAATCGAGAACATAAAAATAATTTAAAAGGTGATGCCTAGAAATAATGTCGTGATTACCGTATGATTACATGAAAGCTGATTTTCCATGTACGTATGTACTGTATATGTAATAATTATTCTGTAGACATCTGTCAGATGACCAGGGAAAGATTGATCAGTGTAGTTAAAGGCTGCCTGGCGTTCTTGAGCTGTGTAATGTATTGTCGACAACTATCGTGTTATATACAGCGAACTGGTCCCCAAATTTATGTTTGTATGTATACTGGGCCTAATTGATCACGTCGTTGGAATGAAAATAAATCGTCTATCTGCTCGACAAGACCGCCGTGTCATCAGGGCATACCTGGCAATGCAGATTCTGACATGCCAAACCACACACACACACACACACACACACACACACACACACACACACACACACACACACACACACACACACACACACACACACACACACACACACACACACACACACACACACACACACACACACACACACACACACACACACACACACACACACACACACACACACACACACACACACACACACACACACACACACACACAGACACACACACTATAGTCAGGAAATTACGAAGTTACTTGTTTTACGGGAAACAATGAACTGCAAGATAATTTATTATTATGACCTTCCATATATTTTATTATGGAATATATTGTTCATGGCTCCAATATATTGCTGTTTTGTAAGAAATGAACTTATTTTGGAGCATAGCATTTGAACATAACACATTGTCTACCGATCAGATTTACGGATCTGGGTCACGTATTGGTCGCATGTGGTATGGCTCGAATACTACATGCACCGAAGTAAAGTTGACGCATGTGCTCAGCTGACAGGAAGCACCATTATCTTTTGTACAACAACATGATTTGTATACTCGTTTAACTAGGAAATGTCATAAACCTAAATGTTTTGCATCTTCTCAATCGTTTATATAACATCACCTCTCTTTGTAACTGCAGACAGCGCCTAATAATCATCAGTGATTTTAAGCTAATTCCGAAAATCTGGAATCACCCATAAATGATCAATACCTTCGTGGAAATAGGTACATTATGTAATAGTTGATATATTAATTGTGTCCATTCTCAGTTCATCCAATCTTCTCTAATCGACTTTCTCAAATCCAACTATTCTTCTTACTCTGTTGTTTTCGAAACGCTGCACCTTCTCCTTTTGTTTCTCTGTTAGTGTCACCGGCTGTAGCCCATACGTATATGCCGGGGTAACACACGATGTGAACACCTTTCCTTTAGCTTTACACATATCCGTCTATCTCCCATCACACCTTTGTCTTTCCATTTCGACGAAAGACACGCGATTCGCCACCAAATATTCCGGAACGTTGTGCATATTGGGCGCGAAGCGATATAAATTGTTTCAAAATGGCTCAGCTAATTGGCTAACCAATCACTGATGCGAGATAATGACAGTGTTCGCGGTTTGTCGGGAAATGCCTGCTCCATGTATGTGCGGCATACGTCTCGGTCAGCGAACGTGACGTCATGGCTGGCAAACGCAGTATATACGTCGCGTAGTGCATATAACTATTATTACCGTCCCCCGGTAATACAGACGGGTGTGTCGCTCGCCAACCCGCCCTATGAATTGTTAACTGATACGTGTGGGATAGAGGAAACAATAGGCGACTAGACCGCAACTTAGCGTATATAGAACGCCGTGTTTGCTAACGTGTGTATGCGACAGAACATTACAACCCAGTGCCGGGTATTGTACGCATAAATAAAGCGTTTCTCTCCCCAGCTCTAGTTCTAGTGAATTACAGACGCCATTGTGACACCTGTTGTAAAATAACGAGTCGACGATGTTAATGTGCTGTTTCACCTCCGCCCAATATATAACATTTTGTTTTGGCGAAGACTATAAATCGCCGCTTCTCAGGAGAACTGCCACGTTTCCTGACAGAGAATGGCATACCGACATGTATCAGATTACCTACAGACCACGCATATGGGGAAACTGTCCTACTGCGTATTCACATTCACAACCACGTGTCCCAATCAATTGGTGCTCTTCGAGGGAAAATTTTCATGTTCCGCAACTTAACTGCGACATTTGAAACAATCAACCACAACATCTTAGTGAAAAGAATGCATGGTATGGTACATGTGGTAATGCAAATGTGTGACTCTCGTCATATGTAATGAACAGTTCAGCAGGTTCGGTCATTGGTCCCGTGGTTTGTAACGCTTATGTTGGTCCGCTGTCGATCTGCCTTAGTCACTACGACGTGCAACTCCATCTCCATGCTGAAAGCACGCAGCTGCACGTTCATTTTTATCACACTGAGCACATAATACTCTGATATGAATGATGGCATGTATGATAGATATTATGTCGTGGCTTCATAAGAAAGGACTTTTCTCCGTGAGAGTAAAACGAAAATAATTGTCATACTTTCATTGCGCCTTCGTAGAACAATGCCAATTGAACAATACGACCTTTGTGGACAAGTTGTAGAGTAATCGATTATCGTCTTATCGTGTTGCGATTGATGCTGATTTGTTGATGATGATACGCTGATTATCTAATATATTTGTATGGTATTAAAACAAATTCAAATAACTAATGACATTTTTGTAAACTTTATTTATTTGTGTTTCATACAAGGGTAGTCATTGTTTGCTATCATTTATATTTTTAACGAAAAACTTGTCATGTATCAAGTGACGTTTTTGTGTTTTCCAGTTGCTGAAACGCGAGTCACTTTATGATTAGATACAAATAAAAATCATACTATGTAATACAATTTTCATTTGTTTATATAATTTAATACCTTATACCATTAAGTTCCTATATGCATAAATTGAACTTTTTCAATATATTATTATAAGAGATATGTCAATATAGTGTTCATGGAATGGTCAAAATGTGTAACGCGAGTCACGTGGAAATGCACATAAGGTTAACGTTTCTGAAGTGCCTTACTGAAAATTAGTAACCTATTTCACTGTCCACGTGTGTGTGTATGTTTGTGTGTGTGTGTGTTTTGTGTGTGTGTGTGTGTGTGTGTGTGTGTGTGTGTGTGTGTGTGTGTGTGTGTGTGTGTGTGTGTGAGAGAGAGAGAGAGAGTGTGTGTGTATGTGTGTGTATAACAAACGGGGATGCTACGTTATATCGCCACATTAATAAGATATACATGTGTTTAAACTGTGCTGACTAAATGTTACTAGTTTGTATCAATAATATAGTTCAAAATAAACTTATCATAAGATAAAAGTATTTACTACGACATCCTGGCGGTGGGTCACATAAGGCGCCATGTGCACAATGAACAATCAAGTACATTGCGTTCAATGTGCTTATATTAGAAATGTACGTGTTTTTTTTAAACTAATGGAATCTCAATTAACGTTCATACAAAAATAGCAGCTTTGAGAGCATGTAAATTATTTGTCAACTCGAAGAATTGTCATATTAAAAAATATATATATATATATATATATGTATATATATATATATATATATATATATATATATATATATATTATATATATATATTCATAATTTTCCTGAAGACCAACGTTCTCAACTATATGACATAAAGCTATTTCCCTCTGGATTGACCACTCTTTACCCAGAACTATGCACTTGTATACCTATAAATATGAGGATACCTTGGCATACATGGCTGTAAATGTAACACAATAAACAGAAACAATATTACATTGGTGTTGAGAATAGTTCACAACTAGACCCAATTTTCTGCGTAGGTTCCGATTCTAAAATTTGAAATAATACTAATAATACAATTGATTTGTATAGTGCCTGAATCAATATCAATGCTACCAGAGCGCTTTATGTATATATATATATATATATATATATATATATATATATATATATATATATATATATATATATATATATAATATTATAATAGCTTTACTTTTATTTAACGAATATTTGTGGATATATATATCGATATATATATATATATATATATATATGTATATATAATACATACATATATTTATATATATATATATATATAAATATATATATATATATATATATATATATATATATATATATATATATATACATACATACATATATATATATATATATATATATATATATATATATATATATATATAATTATATATATATATATATATATATACAAATTCGGTGCTGTGATATTTATGTAACCTTTCATAATTCAGGTTTTGCATTAATGTACCAACTTTATATCAAAATCAGTGTTTCCCTGTATGTTGATTTTTTGGTGGACTCTTTGAATTTAGCATTTATCGAGCTAATATCTTGCCAGCGTATACCTGATTCACTGGGTAGGTTCGGAGATTTGATACTCTTTAATACGACTAATGTCGGCCCAAGGTCATATCGTTTTATTTGCCTTGAAGTAGTAACATAATCCAATGTGCAATTTGATGTAGTGTCAGTTTTGTTATAATGTGATGCACCGCAGGGATTTACCGTACACCGTGTCACCAAGAAAAATCGTCATATATCATTACGAAAATGCTTCTTTTATGTTAGTAGTATCTGGCTTGCACCCATTTGTAAAGGATTACAATAAACAGCGCCATACGTACCTTTGATCTTGTTCATCGAACGACACTTGTTACCTTTTCAACTCTTGATAGCTTCTGTCACGGGAGGTTCTTCGTGTTATTTCTTTCATAAATTTAGTATGAAAATATGTCTCTGATAAATCATTGTTGCATATCGCTATTTTTCGAGTTACATGTACACATTCTTATTATGTTAACATGAAGACAGTAAAACATGATTTTGTTTTGTTTCAGCATCACGGAAGAAAAAGGAGAGTAAGTGTCAATTTCATATTTATTATGTGGCATTGGTATGTAAAAACAGAGATATAGATATTAAACAGGTGATGCATGTATATAATATCGTGAATAATATATGTAGGCTGACTCCCCGCGCATTTATATTTTGTATATGTTTCATTTGTTCACTTATAGACACAGGCGCTTACACGTCCATAAACAGTCATTCATAGGACATACATACACATACGAACATATATACACAATCCACTAACACACACACAGTCACCCATACACACATACGCAGTCACACACAAAGACACACGCAACACACACACGCAACACACACACACGCACACACACACACACAAACATACACACACACACACACACACACACCACGCATAAGTTTGCACACATTTAAACACTTTCAAACAAATTCTGAATGTTTCACATGCTTTCGGATAATTACAAACGTGCGCGCGCAAACGCGTTCATTAAAATATACATATCGTCAAACTAAAAATTCATGTAAACACATATACACACCTACACACAAACTAGTAATATGATGTTTGATTGATCATTTTTACTTTTGCATTTGCACTGTATGAAGTGTTTGAATTCCTGATGTGCCTGTAACTAACGTGTTCATTAGTGAAATTACTGCTTGTGCCGCTGACGACAACTCGTCATATACCGCCTTTTTCTGCTTGATGTCCTTGGAGCAGGAGAATCAAGTGTCATTTTTTATATAGCGCGATGATTGTTTCTTGTTTACACATTAAACATCATCTGACGTAGGATATATATGTCAAAATGAAATGTACAGATTGCATCCTACGCATCTATCCCGTTTACATTTACGGTGTGATGGGTAGAGTTTTGTTGGTTCCGTGGTGTCTAAATATATTGTGTCCACGAAGGTAGACCTTTATTTATGCTCAATGGTCCCTAAATCGTTTACGCTGAGCAAGTGGTTAGTTTCGATATAAATAGTCCACAGGATAGATTCGGAGATGTGATACTCTTTCTAAGTTCGTCCATACTGTTGCGCGCCGCGTGGCAACTAATTTCTGCATTTCTTTAATTGATATTGTTTTGCGATTTCCGAGAATTCTACCATCTTGACGTCGGATCGACTGAGCTGATTTCTTTGAAAATGCATTGTTTTCACCAACACTTTCAAGAAAATAATATACAGTGTATTGGGTCCGACCAATGTCGGCCCAACGACATATCGTTTCCTTTGCCTTAAATTAGTTATATACTCCAAGATGTAATTTGGCTTATTCTCACTTCTGTTATAACTTGATGAACAGTAGGGATTCATCATACCGCATGTCACCATGAACAATCGACATCTGTCATTACGACAATACTTCTGTTATTTTAGTAGTAGCGGCTTGCACCAGGGTGTAAGCGATTACAAGAAACAACGCCATACATAGCTTTGATCTTATTCATCGAGCGGCAATCGTTACCTTGTCAACCTTTGATAGCTTCTGTCACGGTAGGTTATTCGTGTTAAGTTTGAATACATTTAGTATGAAAATGTGTATCTTATAAATCACTGTTGCATATATAATTGTTTCTAGTTACATGTACTCAGTCTTATTATGTTAATCTGGAAAAAACAAAATATGAATTTGTTTTGTTTCAGCACTTCAGAAGGAAAAGGACGGTAAGTGTCAATTTATTATGTATTATGTGGCAGTGGTATTTCTAAGCCAATCAGGGGCACAGTATCAGCCTCCTCTCCGCGCCCAGTGATGTTTGTGTCTCGCATAAGCGCTGCTATTGGCTTAAGATGTCGTCAGTGGGGGTGTCTAATACAATCTCCAGATTAACATAATAAGAATGAGTCTATGTAACTAGAACAAATTATATATGCAACAGTGATTTATAAGATACATATTTTCATGTCAATTTCTTATAAATCACTGTTGCATATATAATTTGTTCTAGTTACATAGACTCATTCTTATTATGTTAATCTGGAGATTGTATTAGACACCCCCACTGACGACATCTTAAGCCAATAGCAGCGCTTATCCCTGATTGGCTTAGAAATACCACTGCCACATAATACATAATAAATTGACACTTACCGTCCTTTTCCTTCTGAAGTGCTGAAACAAAACAAATTCATATTTTGTTTTTTCCAGATTAACATAATAAGACTGAGTACATGTAACTAGAAACAATTATATATGCAACAGTGATTTATAAGATACACATTTTCATACTAAATGTATTCAAACTTAACACGAATAACCTACCGTGACAGAAGCTATCAAAGGTTGACAAGGTAACGATTGCCGCTCGATGAATAAGATCAAAGCTATGTATGGCGTTGTTTCTTGTAATCGCTTACACCCTGGTGCAAGCCGCTACTACTAAAATAACAGAAGTATTGTCGTAATGACAGATGTCGATTGTTCATGGTGACATGCGGTATGATGAATCCCTACTGTTCATCAAGTTATAACAGAAGTGAGAATAAGCCAAATTACATCTTGGAGTATATAACTAATTTAAGGCAAAGGAAACGATATGTCGTTGGGCCGACATTGGTCGGACCCAATACACTGTAAAATCAGCTCAGTCGATCCGACGTCAAGATGGTAGAATTCTCGGAAATCGCAAAACAATATCAATTAAAGAAATGCAGAAATTAGTTGCCACGCGGCGCGCAACAGTATGGACGAACTTAGAAAGAGTATCACATCTCCGAATCTATCCTGTGGACTATTTATATCGAAACTAACCACTTGCTCAGCGTAAACGATTTAGGGACCATTGAGCATAAATAAAGGTCTACCTTCGTGGACACAATATATTTAGACACCACGGAACCAACAAAACTCTACCCATCACACCGTAAATGTAAACGGGATAGATGCGTAGGATGCAATCTGTACATTTCATTTTGACATATATATCCTACGTCAGATGATGTTTAATGTGTAAACAAGAAACAATCATCGCGCTATATAAAAAATGACACTTGATTCTCCTGCTCCAAGGACATCAAGCATTAAAATATATATATATATATATATACATAAAACGCCTGGTAGCATTGATATTGATTCGGCCTATACAAAACAATTGTATTATTAGTATTATTTCAAATTTTACCAAGGGAACCTACCAGAAAATTGGGGTTTTTTAATATTTAAACCAAGAATATTGTTTCTGTTTTTTGTGTTACTTTACAGCCATTATGCCAATATCCCATATTTATAGGCGTAAGTTTGGGTAAAGGGGTAATCCAAGGGAAATAGCTTTATGTCATATAGTTGAGAAGTTGGTCTTGGAAAAAAAAAAAATTATTAAAAAATATATATATAATATATATATATAAATATATATATATATATATTTTTTAAAATATGCAATTTTCGATTACAAATAATTTACATGCTCTCAAAGCTATTTTTTATGAACTTA
>JAODUO010001729.1:0-69984 GCA_025642075.2 Ridgeia piscesae
AAGACGGTTCCCTTACTTTGCCCCCCTCCGCCACAGCCAAGCGATTAACTCATCAATCACATTTTCCAGTCCTCCCCCTCCGCCACAGCCACAGCGATTAACTCACCAATCACATTCTCCAATCCTCCCCCTCCGCCACAGCCAGAGCGATTAACTCATCAATCACATTCTCCAGTCCTCCCCCTCCGCCACAGCCACAGCGATTAACTCACCAATCACATTCTCCAGTCCTCCCCCTCCGCCACAGCCAGAGCGATTAACTCATCAATCACATTTTCCAGTCCTCCCCTCCGCCACAGCCACAGCGATTAACTCATCAATCACATTCTCCAGTCCTCCCCCTCCGCCACAGCCAGAGCGATTAACTCATCAGTCACATTTTCCAGTCCTCCCCCTCCGCCACAGCCACAGCGATTTACTCATCGGTGATATTTTCCAGTATTCCCCCCCCCCGCCACAGCCACAGCGATTAACTCACCAATCACATTCTCCAGTCCTCCCCCTCCGCCACAGCCACAGCGATTAACTCATCAATCATATTTTCCAGTCCTCCCCCTCCGCCACAGCCAGAGCGATTAACTCTTCAATCACATTCTCCAGTCCTCCCCCTCCGCCACAGCCACAGCGATTAACTCATCAATCACATTTTCCAGTCCTCCCCCTCCGCCACAGCCAGAGCGATTAACTCATCAATCATATTTTCCAGTCCTCCCCCTCCGCCATAGCCAGAGCGATCAACTCATCAATCACATTCTCCAGACCCCCCCTCCGCCACAGCCAGAGCGATTAACTCACCAATCACATTCTCTAGTCTTCCTCCTCCGCCACGGTCAGTGCGATCAACCCAGCAATCATATGTCAGTCCAGTGCTTGCATCTTGTCGTCTGCATGAATTGTATGGCGTTGGTTTTTGAGAGTTGCTTGTCCGATAGGCAGATGCTTAATAGCGTTGATCTGTAAGAACTGTCCTTGTCTTTCATTGTCGTCGGAGAGGTATGATTGACATCAAACATAAGCAATGTGCATCTCCTTCCTTGTCTATAGGTGACTTCGATGTGATATTGAATTAATCGAAGGAGCATGCCTTGGATTGTCTTCGATATAATAATGGAGTAATACGGTCGTGCGGTAACTGATTGCCTCGTCGAGTGCGCCGTGCCTTTAGCCATGTCATAAGTCTACTTTGCTGAACACTTTTGCGTGAGATGGCTCTGGAAGGACGTCTTCGATAGTTGGCAGAGGACATCACTCTCGTTGTTTACCGCTTTTCTTACAATGTATTAAGATTAGGAACATCACTCAGTCGGCTCCGCGACAGGTGTGATAAATTTACTCTTTACGAGACCATCCAGTTCCTCTTTTAGTTTGGTTTGTAGCACCGCGTCGATACATGAGCATCGCTTTCTCCAGCCTGAGACTGTACGTCTCTGACAAACTCCTTCTCATTCTATCTTTTTCGCGATAGCGTTAATGCGGGTAGCACCATATCATCTGTCCGATCACCAAATGTGTATTCTCTGACTTGTTGGGTAGAACCGCAAAATGCTCATTCTATTTCATAGTTTATATTTGATGTCTAGCAATAAACCAGCTTATTCGTGATTTACAAAACTCTTCAAATTTGTCTTTAAGATGCCAAGGTTTAGGTTAATTGAACCCTAATAACGTTGAGGCCAGGGGCGATATAACAATGGTTGGGATCATTCAACCCTATCAAGGGTGAGGCCGGGGCGGCACAACGGTGGTTAGGATAATTCAACCTATCAAGGTTGTGGCCGAGTCGGCATACTGATGTTAGGATAATTCAACCTATCAAGGTTGAGGCCGGGGCGGGATGCCGATGCTTAGGATAATTCAGCCCTATCAAGGTTGAGGCCGGGGTGGCATACTGATGTTAGGATCATTCAACCTATTAAGGTTGAGGCCGGGGGTGGCATGCCGATGGTTAGGATAATTCAACCTATCAAGTTTGAGACCGGGGGCGGCATTCCGATTTTTAGGATAAGTCAACCATATCAAGTTTGAGGCCGGGGGCGGCCTGCCGATGGTTAGGATAAGTCAACCCTATCAAGGTTGAGGCCGTGGCGGCATGCCGATGGTTTGGTTAATTCGACCCTATCAATGTTGAGGCCGGGGGCGGCATGGCCATTGTTAGGATAATTCAACCCTATCGAGGTTGTGGCCGGTAACGGCATACCGATTGTTAGGATATCATCCCTATCAAAGTTGAGGCTGGGGTTGGCATGTCTGTCTATGTCCCATAGGTTAGGGGTCGTAAGGGCGACTCAGTGTAGGATCTTGACACGCAGATTGTCCCTACCTCTCTAGCCTCAGATGTTCTAATAAGTTAATTAAAGCTGAGCCCCCAGTCCATTCGTTGATATTGTCGATCCATGACTTTGGTGGTGTTCTTCTCCCTGGTGTTCGTCACGTTCCCTTCCATCTGATCATATGAGCAACCACTGCAACTTTCGTATTTTCAACATTATCAACATATGGTTTTGCTTGCGAATATATCTATATCTCCATCAGTTCCCATTCTGGTCTGTTTGTGGTGTGTGAGGAGTAGTGACAACCTTCGCGTGCAGTTCTTTTCAAAGTCATTGATCCGCTTTCCATCTCTGCGTTGATCATCCAAGTTTCACATCCATGGTGGAAGACTGATGTTATCAATGCTCTCAGCAAACTTCCATAGACATGTTCATATCTCTCTGGATGGGCTTTGTCAGTGACGATGTACCTACAGCAATCATGATCTTTCGTTCTTGATTAGGTCTTGCGCCATCTGTTACAGGTGCTCCAAGCTATTAAACCCGTGTCAAAATATCCTGTGCTTCCCTGCCCATATTTACTGTTACGTTATCGCTGGTTCCCATCCTTATCACTTAGCTTTTTCTCTGTACTGATGTGCATGCCAAACCTCTTTGTACTCTCGTCAACTCTACTTATCAGGTCGATCAGTTCTTTAGTCAACCTTATGAATGTTGAGGCCGGGGTGGTAAAGCGGATTCTAGCAATCGATATATAATATTGTACAAGCTCGATCGTTGTGGACAAAAGGGTCATGTATGTAAATAGCTTAGACAAATGCTTAGTAACACATAGCAGTGTGTTTGTATTAATGGCACAAATCTCATGTGAAAACTGGCGTCCCACAGAGGTTCATCTTAGGGTCATTGATAATTCTATTATTTTTCAGTGATATCCGTCTGTCTTGTCAGACAATGGTTTACGCCGAAGTGATTGTCAATTCGGTGATATGCATTGCCTAGTGTGACAAAGAAGTTCGACTCGGGCGTGGGAATCTCTACCGCACCTTCGGATAATAATATACCCAGTTGGTTGGGAAAAGAATGCAGCATTGGCATGTCTCAGCCTTCGGTGATCCCTCCTCTCAGCCAGTTGTGTCCTTCTTCTATCGTCTCCCTTTTTCATGTCAGTGTTGACAACTGATCTCCAGTTACCAAGATCACTGGCAACAGTCTCCCATTTATTAATGTCAGTTTCTGCCATCTTGATAGCTCGTTTGAAGTTGTCTATGTAACCGAGATATGTCTGCCAACGGTGTGTGTCTCCGTGACAAGTCACCATACAGTATACATTAGCCATTCGGTGAATGTGACTAAACCATCGCAGACGTCGCTTGTGTACATGCTGGTTCCAGGACCTCTGTGTTTGTGACCATGTCTTACCAGGACAAACATTACATATTACCATTTGTATCAATGCGTTAATTGATATTTAATGGCGAATTAGTATATATTAATTGGCATTGGGTTCAACTTAATGGTGGATTCCTCTACATGAGAAATCGGCGGGACAATTGGCGGATGTAAGTGGTTGAAATTGGTGCTGTATAAAGGTTTTAAAAACCAGCGGAAATATTGATTGCTAAGTATTATTCTTGTGTTAAGGTTATTCAAAAAGTTGTACTAGACATATATTGAGTAGTAGTTTGGGTTAAAGTTTGTTAGTTATCAGTATTTTTGAATATATTAGTATAGTGGGTGATAATAGGGTAATCTAGCCTTCGACAAATTGTAAACAAGATTGAGCAAATTTGTTTATTTTATATAATGTATAAGAGATAAAGCAATAAGCGTAACAACTACATATGTAAGATAATACTTTGAATAGGTATCATTGTTATTAAAAATAAACAAGGTTTTTAGTAGGAAACCTTAGTTTGTGCAGACTATAGTAGTGGGTGAAAATATGGTAATCTAGCTTTCAACAAGTTTGTAAGCAGAATTTAGCAAATCTGATTAATTGGTATAATATGTAACAGAGTAAATAATAAGCATAACATCTACACACACAAGATAATTATTTGATTAGGTACCATTGTTATTACAAATAAGCAATCGTTTTAGTAGGAAACATAAAGTGTGCTGCAGTTGCTGTACACAATAAACAAACAGTCTTTCTAAAGACTATGTTGGTATATACTAAGTTGATTTTGAGAAATCTTAATATGGCACCTTGCAATCGGCAAGTGATGGCAAGGAGACCACTGCCACAGCTTGTTGTATTTTGCCGTATCGGGGTGCGGAAAGTCTTGATCAGAGACAACAGAGGCAGGGTTTAACTTTCCATTGTTTAGGGTGTTGGAAAGTGGACTGTCTGACAGCAGAGTTAGCTAGGCTAACGGATATTGCGAAGGGGGTGGAGACGAGAATGACCAAAGAAACGGATGGAATAGAGAGCGATGGCAAGGAGAGAGGTCGGAAGGAGCAATGTAGGGGCAAGACGGATGAGGAAAGGAGACTGAGAGGAGGGACGGTGATTATAAGGAAAACAAATGGAGAAAGAACAACATAAAACATGACATGCTGGAAGGTGACAGGGGCGAAAGTGACAGTAGAGAAGGAGAGAGGGACAAAGAAACACGACAGAAGTAGATGAGACAGGATGGAAGAAGAAGGGAAGAAAGGAAGTGAGAGTAGATGTGACCAGACGGAAGTCAATAACAAGGATAATTTGTGAGGATACTTTGTTGAGAAAGAAGACATGTATATGAGAGATGGCCTCCATCTAAGCGGAAAGGGCGCAGCAATGTTCTCCGAGAACCTGCTTCAATATATGGACAATGAAACGGATTGCAACTATTTACACTAGTTTCGCAGTGGGGACACACAGAGAAGACAGCACAAAGAAATCAGCAAAGAACAGTCTGGAAAGCTCTACTGAATTTGGTTATGAATGTGTTTGTTTAAATGCAAAGAGCATAGTAAACAAAATAAATGGACTAAACATTATGGTAGAAGATATTGACCCACACATAATAGGTATAACTGACCATTGGGCCACCACCGATATATCAGATGTCGAATTAGGAATGACAGGATATGCAATGTTTAGGAAAGATAGATTAGGAAGAAGGGGAGGCGGAGTTATTTTATATAATATGGAATCCATCCAGGCTTATGAAATAAAATTAGAAAAAGAAGCAGAATGTGAAGAAACTGTCTGGTGTAACATAGTTACATGAAACTCAACATTAACTGATGGGGTATTTTATCGGAGTCCAAACGTAAGCATAGAAGAGAATGAAAAAGTACACAACACTATAAAAGAAGTGAGTACACGGGACTGTATTATTATGGGGGATTTTAACCATGGGCATATACAGTGGACATCTCCACAGAGTTCCGGGAGAGAGGATCAAGAGTTTTTAAATTTAGTACAAGATAGTTTCCTTTTTCAACATGTGTTAGAACCAACTAGGGGCAAGAACGTGTTGGACATAGTTTTGAGCTCACAGAAAGAATTCGTTGATAATGTCAAGATATGTGAGCCACTGAGGTGTAGCGATCACAACCGATATATTTTATCATCAAAGTAAAGGGAGAACGGATTAGAAAAATAAGGTACAGGAAATATTTTCACAAAGGAAGATATGAGGACATGAGGGAACATTTAGCAAAGATAGACTGGAATAACACACTGAAGAATAAGACCGCAACAGAATGGTGGAATATCTTAAAGAGTGAAATTGGCTGCGTCGTCGACAAATTTGTCCCCTTGAAAAAACAGGGCAACGGTCAAAGAAGAAACACTTATCGAAGGAAGCCATTAGAAAATTCAAGTACAAGCAAATGATGTGGAAGACATCTAGACATACTGGAAGTGAATAAGACTATGCCATTTAAAAGAAGCACTTAATCAAGCTACAGCTGAAATTAGAAATTCAAAGAGAAGCTACGAAAAAAAAATTGCTTTTAATTTGCTTTTAATATAAAACATGACAGCAAGAGTTTTATGCTTATGTTCGAAGTAAACAGAGAGTTCAGGATAAGGTCGGTCCTCTAGAAGGTAGTGATGGAAACATAATAACAGAGGGATTCTTAATGGCAGAAAACCTAAATGAGTACTTTAGTTCGGTGTTTACCAGGGAAGATATTAATATATTACCAGTACTAGAGACTAAGTTCGAAGGGAGAGAGTCTGACTATTTAAGACAACTAATTATAACCCCAAAAATGGTAGCTATGAAAATAAGACATATGAAAGATAATAAATCACCTCGAGTGGATGGGATTTCTCCCAAATTACTATTGGAAATTGTAGAACAAATCAGCATACCGCTTGTGACAGTGTTCAATTTGTCATTAGAGGAGGGAATAGTTCCGTTAGAATGGAAAGAAGCAAATAGTATACCATTATTTAAAAAAAGGTTCGAGAAACAAGTCAGAGAACTATAGACCAGTGAGTTTACTATCGGTGATTTGCAAACTATTAGAAAGACTAATAAGATCACTTGATTTATGTTCTTGTTAAAAGTAAATTGACAAACCCATCTCAACATGGGTTTCTAAAAGCGAGGTCATGTTTAACAAATATGTTATGTTTTTTGGAAGATGTCACAAAGAGGGTAGATGAGGGATCACCAGTAGATATAATCTACTTAGATTTAAAAAAGCCTTTGACAAAATGCCACATTAAAGATTACTACTTAAGCTAAAGGCCCATGGCATAGGAAATGGTATGATCAACTGGATAGAAAAATGGCTTATTGATAGAAGACAAAGAGTAGTAGTTGATGGGGAAGTTTCAAACTGGAAATCGGTTTTGAGTGGAGTACCACAGGGATCAATATTGGAACCTATTTTATTCTTAATAATTATATATCAGTGATTTGGATGATGACATAACAAGCAAGGTGTTGAAGTTTGCGGACGACACAAAAGTGTTTAGGAAAATTAAAAGTGATGCAGATAGACAGCATTTACAAGATGATCTTAATAAGTTGACAGAATGGTCTGAGAAATGGCAAATACTGTTTAATTTTAGGAAGTGTAAGTGCCTCCACATAGGACATGGGAATGAAGATGCAAAATATACAATGTGTGGGTACTGTACTACATACTACCTTAAACGAAAAGGACCTAGGGTTAACTTTTAGTGCTGACATGAATGTATCAGAGCAGTGTGGAATTGCAGCAGCGAAGGAAAACCAAATTCTTCGATTAACAAGGGGAAATAGGGTGTACAAAGAAAAGGTACTAATAATACCGCTGTATAAAACAACAGTTAGGCCTCATTTAGAATATTGTGTACAATTATGGAGGCCATATCGCAAGAAGGATATTGATATGCTAGAAAGAGTACAAAAGAGAGCAACCAAAATGATACAAAAACTCAGGAATATTAGTTATGAAATCCGTCTAAAAGAATGTGGTTTAACAACACTATAAAACAGAAGATTGAGAGATCAGAGTGACGTGTTCAAGATATTGAATGGGTATGAAAATATTGACAGAAATATTTTTTCTCGGTCAAGGAAGAAAGAAGGACTAGAGAACATGGAGTTACATTAGCAAAGAAGCAGTGTAGACTAGATATTAAAAGAATTTCATTTTCACAAAGAACAGTAAACGAATGGAACAGATTATCAGCTGATTGTGTAGATGCTAGTAGTGTTAATATATTTTAAACTAAAATCGACATATACCTAAGAAGGACGGGGTATGCTTAGATAGATAGGTTGGACTCTCGATAAGCCAAAGAGCTTCCTAGACTACCTGCCATCTAGAGTTGAATCTTAGGTGGCAATCTTGTTAAATCTTGTTAAATGTATAATATATATATATATATATATATATATATATATATAACTATATATATATATATATATATATATATATATATATATATTATATATATATATATATATATATATATATATATATATATATATATATATATATATATATATATATATATTATACAAATCACTTTCTAATTTAATTATTTATGAATTCATCAATAAAAATACATTATACACTGCCATAGTAAGTCAATTTATTCATCTCATATATTACAGAACAAACACGAAATAACGCGAACTCTATCTTGCGTGCTCAAAATAATAAAGATATGGTTTGAGGAGAAATCTTGTACAATGCCATTGACACGAAATTGCATAATAAAGACTGTATTTGCTATAACCTACTACTGATTCCTGCATTCGATTGCCACTGGCAGATCTCCTTTTGTTTAACCAAGTAAACCTTGAATACCATTGTATATTATAAGTATGAATTCACTTATAGCATAACAATTACCATATAAGCACCTGTTGAAAACCTATTATAGTGATGAATTTGTGTTTGCCTAACACCAGTCTCAGACTTGCCTATCTTAATCTAATAGCGAATTCATGCATGCAACAATATGTGTCATTTCGTCCAAACTTACGTGATGGCAAACACAACGTAGGTATACTATATAACATGTTATGGTGTGTTTATCACAAACTACGGGCGCGAAACCTACCCCTCTTTACGACAGATAAACCCGCACTGTACCCCGCACAAGGGCTTGACAAATGGGGCAGTTACGCAATGCAGGTGCACATTTTGCGCAACAACAAAGATGTCCACAGGGCAAGAAGAGAATCTTCGCTTCGTCGTCCAAACAGACCTTGCACTGGAGGCGCTTGTCTTCTGTAGTTGCCGGTTTTGCTTCGGGCTTCGTTTCTGTCGACACACGATACGCCGTCGGATTAACAAGTAGTTCACAGTCACCAAACCGTTCACAGGTCATCAGCAATTTCACAGGTCAACAAATATTCCACAGGCCAACAGTTATTTCTCAGGGTCTCAATGAATGCACAGGTCGACAACTATTTCACAGTTCAACCAATACATTGCTAGTCAGAAGGAGTTGCATATAAATACAAAATGTGCTCACTGATCCAAACGTAATGTAAGTCACATGACTGCTAATAATGTATAGGCTAGTTAATATTACATCCTTCACGAATTTGTTTTTCACGCCAAACATTACAACAAGTAGTAGTATTTTTATCGCGTCAAGTTGTTCCTTGCTACAAAAATTTATAACGGCTTTCATTGAATGAATGAATGAATGAATGAATGAATGAATGAATGAATGAATGAATGAATGAATGAATGAATGAATGAATGAATGAATGAATGAATGAATGAATGAATGAATGAATGAATGAATGAAAGTTTATTTAACAACAACATTCATTGCTACTGGATCACAAAAGTTCGTAGATGATTAACGTCCTCTTAATTCTGAGCCAAACCACCTTCTTAACTCTTTCCTGTCGGAAATCGTGTTTAGTCACGACCGTAAGTGTAGTGCATGAATAGCTTAACTTATTTTCGCAGTCGGTTATATAATAAAGGAGCGATTTGTTTTGGATTCGTAGACAGAAATTATGTTGAGCCAGACAAAAATAACTATAGTACTCTTTTCCAACGTTTTTATGAAACCCCAAAAGAATTACACTATCCTGTCCATGTAGGTCACGGCGAAGACAGGCGAAGAACATAGCAGATGTTTTCAGAACGTTGAGTACTGAGCACTGAATAGCGTGAGAAAGACACCGGTTTCACAACAAATGTAAATTAAGCGTGTTGTATTTAATGTTTGAAATTAGTTAAGATGGCTCTTACGATACCGACTATAATTAATCTTAAAATGAGTATCCCGTCTTTTATATGACATAATTCTTTATTTACATGCATTCATTATATACTAAGCACTTTATTTATTTTTACCACTGTTGCTTAATAATTATGTATATAGTATTTACTTTCAAACCGATTGTTTTTGTTGTATTATATGTTTGGGACAACTAAGTATTTCCTGTTCCTATACCATAACAATTTAAGAGAAATTTAAATTAACAACCAACACGATATGTAAGCATGGACTGACCTACAAACTGAGAAGGCTCAATGGCTGACACCGTTGTTTTTGTCCCCTTGGTGCTACTGCTTCCGGTGACAAACCTGTTTTTCTTTCTTCTTCTCTGTGATGTTCCTAAAAATGTATATTTGTTACAGGTGGGTTCTGAATCTAGCTGACATCGGCGACACACTAGTATACTGCAGGTGTTGTCAGATGACCATAGACTAGATAGTGTGTATATGTGTAAACACATTTCTACGATACTGTAACGAATTGCATGTGGATGACACAGGGTCCGAAAAAGGGAGCCGGCTGAACATTGCTGCAGAGAACGCCCCAATTTCACGTGTTTGTTACCGATGTAGCCAAATAGAGCCGAAATAAAACAGTCGAGACCTTATGGCCACGCTACTGAGACGATTAACAGAACCTCAATGTCTGTGATAATTGAAACCAAGACGACAGAGTGGAGAAGCTGAACTTATCGAAGAATGTTCAACACACATCTCCCTCCCCCGTTCTCAACTCCAAAAATATTAATTTCATTCCCGCACCAGTTGTGTCTGACAACAATACAATAGCAAAGCAAATTTAAAGTGAATATTTCGAGAAATATAAAACATGACAAAACATATACACTGCTGTACTAGCTGTTGTACAGTGCGCACACAACAGACACTGCATACAACAGACACTGCATACAACAGACACTGCACACAACAGACACTGTACACAACAGACACTGCACACAACAGACACTGTACACAACAGACACTGCACACAACAGACACTGTACACAACAGACACTGCACACAACAGACACTGTACACAACAGACACTGCACACAGACACTGAACAACAGACACTGTACACAACAGACACTGCACACATCAGACACTGCAAAACAGACACTGCACACAACAGACACTGCACAAAAACAGAAAAAAGCCCGCATAAAACCCCACAACAGACACTGTACACAACAGACACTGTACACAACAGACACTGCACACAACAGACACTGTACACAACAGACACTGTACACAACAGACACTGTACACAATAGACACTGTACACAACAGACACTACACACAACAGATACTGTACACAACAGACACTGTACACAATAGACACTGTACACAACAGACACTGTACACAATAGACACTGTACACAACAGACACTGTACACATTAGACACTGTACACAACAGACACTGTACATAACAGACACTGCATACAACAGACACTGTACACAACAGACACTGTACACAACAGACACTGCACACAACAGACACTGCACACAACAGACACTGTACACAACAGACACTGTACACAACAGACACTGTACACAACAGACACTGTACACAACAGACACTGTAAACAACAGACCCCTGCATAACACACACAAAAGACACTGTACATAACAGACACTGTACAAAAATAAAACTGTACACAACATACACTGTAAACAACAGACCCCTGTACACAACAGACACTGTACACAACAGACACTGTACACAACAGACACTGCACACAACAGACACTGCACACAACAGACACTGCACACAACAGACACTGTACACAACAGACAATGTACACAATATACACTGTACACAACAGACACTGCACACAACAGACACTGCACACAACAGACACTGCACACAACAGACACTGCACACAACAGACACTGTACACAACAGACACTGTACACAACATACACTGTAAACAATAGTCACTGTACACAATAGACACTGTACACAACAGACACTGTACATAACAGACACTGCATACAACATACACTGTACACAACATACACTGTACACAACAGACACTGTACACAACAGACAATGTACACAACAGACACTGTACACAACAGACACTGCACACAACAGACACTGCACACAACAGACACTGCACACAACAGACACTGTACACAACAGACACTGTACACAACAGACACTGCACACAACAGACACTGTACACAACAGACACTGTACATAACTGACACTGCACACAACAGACACTGCACACAACAGACACTGTACACAACAGACACTGTACACAACAGACACTGTACACAACAGACACTGTACAAACTGACACTGCACACAACAGACACTGTACACAACAGACACTGTACATAACTGACACTGTACACAACAGACACTGTACACAACTGACACTGTACACAACAGACACTGTACACAACAGACACTGTACACAACAGACACTGTACACAACAACACTGCACACAACAGACACTGTACACAACAGACACTGTCACACAACAGACACTGCACACAACAGACACTGTACACAACAGACACTGCACACAACAGACACTGTACACAACAGACACTGTACACAACAGACACTGTACTCTGGTGTGATGCTGACCTCTGTGTGATGTTGTGGTCTGGTTCCCGCTGACTGATGATGTCGTTCCATCGCCACTTGTTATTGCTGTCGTCGTTGTCGTCGTCGTTGTTGTTTGTGTCTGTGTTGTTGTTCCATCGCCCTCTGTATCTGTTGTTCCTCCATTCCCATGTGCAGTTGCTGTTGCGTTGTTGTCACGCGCAGCTGTTGTTGCTCCACCGCCCAGTGCTGTTGTTGATGCTGGACTGCCATCTTCAGCTCTTGTTGATCCATTGCTTGCTGTTGCTGCTGTGTCCGCTGTTCTGGCCCTGAGAGCCGTAGATCTGGCGGGCTGTGCTAGGGAGGAAGACGGTCTGCGGGTGGCTTTCTCCGCAGCAAACACAGCCTCCATGAGACTTTGGACATCGCGAAAGTCGTCACCTATGAAATATAAATAAGTTAATTTATGTGTATGGTAGAAACCTGTTATGCACCATTGTTATTATAAATATGCAAGTCTCCACATTTTGCGCGCGCACGCGTTCGTGCGTGCGTTCGTGCGTGTGTGTGTGTGTGTATGAGTGTGTGTGTGTGTGTGTGTGTGTGTGTGTGTGTGTGTGTGTGTGTGTGTGTGTGTGTGTGTGTGTGTGTGTGTGTGTGTGTGTGTGTGTGTGTGTGTGTGTGTGTGTGTGTGTGTGTGTGTGTGTGTGTGTGTGTGCTTGTGTGTGTGCTTGTGCGTGTGCGTGTATTGTTCAACATACCCCGCACAAACAATGCCGCGTGATTTTATAAGATAAGAATATCTTTAATTAAATATGAATTATGTTTAACCAATCACTGAACAGCCTTGGCCTGGGTTACTCATACTACAAACAAACGACAAGTACAGATAGACACGTGGATATTGGGATACTTGTGAAGATACTGTTCAGAGATAATTCACTCACCGGTGGTTGCCAGACGTTGTTCGATCACGTTGTAGACGAGGTCTCGCGAGAAGCCCATGTCTAGAACACAGCGCACTCTGCTAGTATCCATGCGCGCTAGAATGAGGCGTGGCTCCACCGGAAACATGCGTATCCCTACAAGAGAGATGAACAGGGTAGCGCGTCCTTTAAATTAACACAGGCTGGTTTGCTGAAAAAACAATGCAACGCGAGCCTGTTTACAATATTAAGTTAGACTGCCATCAAAAACGATACATAAGATTGCGAACGTAGATGAAAGTCATTGACTTATTGACAGTTGGTGACTGTGAGATGAGTTGTTTGCGTTACAGCATTGTTTTAGTGGTTCCCAAATAGAATATAAAACGGCTAATCCCTGTTCGCAGATTGTTTGATTTATCCAGCCTTTTCATGGGAGATTGAATCCAGTCATATGGGAAAGTGGTTCAGGGAAGAACGTTACCACCTAGACGGTGGTTTGCTTTACTCTTTATATCGTTGTTGCGTGATTTCGTCAGTTAATTGTTTATGTAAGTAATACGATATGTTGTTGATTATCCTGCACGCAACGATGTTTTTCTTTCATTCGACAATTGTGGCATTTTTGGCAGTAATTTTATAAGGGATGCAAAGTAGCGTTATTAGTTTGCTTTCATGACATTGTCAGGTTTGTTTTTTGCATATTCATACATGTCAGGTTTGGTTTAACGTTTGTCAGTCCATCAGCACTAATGCAATGTGTAAGTATATACACCTACCAGCATTGGTTGATTGTATGACACTGGTGTTGGTAGATGTAACTCCATTAACCTATAACATCATACTCCACGTTATAGTAATGTTACATGTAATTCAGGTGTACATTTTTATATTATATATAAATGCTTCTTCTTCAGAGTTAGCCGTTCATGTATTTCTCCAATAGTGTGCAAGTTTTTAAAAAGCTTTAATGAATTCTTGCGAACTCCAAAGTGGTGCAGTTAGAGGTTTTTCGCTGTCAACGTACGTTTTCTTTTTACAATTAACTGAAACGAAACAAGATGCCGTGACCGGAATTGCCCACATTACGAAACGAAAGCACCATAATTGTAATCCAATACACGATTATCTTAAATTCTTAAATATTTCATTGGAGACATGACTTGCATCCTGGTTGTAACCTAAATTATTGTTATTCAACAGAAGATGGCGTTAGTTAGCTACCTGTCCTGAATGTGTCGCTTGCACGGAGCGGATGAAGGCTTCCCCCTTCACTGTCCTGACGTAGTTGCAGCGGGGGAACCAGCGGGCGTGTTCATTCCAAGAATCGTCTCGCCTCTCCCAACTACGCAGAGTGCCATTGCAGGAGAAACATTTGACGCAATCGGCAATACCTGCAAAAACATAACAATATATCATACTCATATCGAAAAATCGAAAACTGTGCCATCATAATCATCGTCTCCATTGCAACGTTTCATTATGCATGAATGGATTAACACTGGTTCTACGCACTGTCACACCCTGACAACAACGAGGCCAAATCGCGTGATCAAATCAATAAAACCTTGTTGCGATAACCCGCTCCAGAGACCAGAAAAAATAGCCGTGCTAATTGTAACAAAACACATTTTTCTACAGAAAGATTTTAACATCAATAAAGTAATTCATGATTAATCTATAATTGCAATCGATATTAATTGCAACCGTCCCTAGGGTCTTAAGTAGGTAACTAACTACCTGTGTAGAAGAAGCCGGCCCGGGCGAGACCGCCAGCAGCCTGGTGTGAGTTTTGCGGCCATCGGCTGAAGGACGAGAGACGGGACGTTTCTCCAGAGTAGTCCTGTCTCGTCGGCTCCTCTCGTACAACTCCCAGCTCGGAGTTCGGAGAAGGGTTCGCAACAGCATTCTGAACACATTCGTTGCTCGCTGAGTCACTGTGTACTTACTCAAACACTGAACACATTTACTTTCTAATTAGTATGACTTACCTCCACGCTTATATACGTCAATCAAATCATATCGCATGTAGTTTATTAATTCCAAAAGAGAACTTAATAGCCACCAGACACAAAAGTAAATATACACCAAGCACCATAATTATAAACAAAAGAGCGAACAATAATATGTTTTTTTAATATCACACGACATTCATTCTAGATGTGATATAGTTACTGTACAAACAGATAGTGGAGGATACTCCCGAGATCTCTCTGTGTAGAACTTTGGGACTACCGGGCGTGCACTGAAAATGCTAGCCTATTCAGTAAAATGGCATTGAGCAGATGTGTAGTCAAGCATGATTACATATATCTTCCTTGCCATTCGCCGCTCCACCATAACAAGAGGGGATTCACGACTCATGCCCATAGACAAGCTACGTTTCATAGCAATTTGTTTCAAGCCTTCCAGCATCATGCTTAGCTACAGTACTTCCCATGCACACAAAACAATACGCATACTTTGACACTTTGATAAAACATGTACATCTATTGACAAACATTAAATGATCTCAGTTTTCGAAGGAAAAATATCCGTGTGTGTGTGTGTGTGTGTGTGTGTGTGTGTGTGTGTGTGTGTGTGTGTGTGTGTCGTGCGCGTGCGTGCGTGCGTGCGTGCGTGCGTGCGTGCGTGCGTGCGTGAGTGTGTGAGTGTGTGCGCGTGCGTGTGTATACCAGTGGCACCGCCAGTGGCCATTCTGTGGCCACCTTGTGGATTAACTGATGGCTCGTTTATTACTGCTGAATATTGTAAACTCACGTGTTGGTTTCTCTGCGGTAGCCGTGCCATGACTGCTTGTGTCGACCGGGCCAACGACGACGGTCCACCGTTCCGAACAACTCCAGCAGTAGCACGCCTCGTGTCTTCAGGTGGCATTTCTGATGGCGGTACGTTTGTAGAATCCAGTCCGGCCACAAATCGGCAATGTGGGAAGTAGCGTTTATGTTCAGCCGTAGCTGAGTCTCCAGCTTGCCAATTCTTCAGATGACCGCTGCAGCAGAAACAGGCCACTTGGTCTGCTGTCCCGGTGTAGTAGAAGCCTGCTTTCACCAGAAGTGTCGGCCACGCAGCTGCCCAGTTAGGCCATGTTTTGAAGGTGTTTAGACGCAGTGTCTCACAGTGCATCTCGTCATTCTCGTTGTGCGGAGGGAGGCCCGTTCACCAGCCGATTGAAATACGGACCCGTTCTCTTTGAAGGTGCTGCCACAGCCATAACCATTGTAGCTGTTAATATACGTATGAATCTTGCTGCCCAACGCTTGTGTTTGATTAACAAGGATAAAAAAACAGATTTTCCTGCGTGATATAACAGTCGTTTCAGGTGTAATTCTGCCTTGTCAAATCATGGCACTAGATATTCTAATGACTTGATGTTTACGTTCTACAAAAAAGAACATGAAAACAATACCAATATGTACACCAGAAAATATACCCGTCTCCTGACGGGATTGTTTCGTAGTTGACACATGGCAGTCGTAATAGTAAGTTTTATCCAAACTTATAAATAGTACACACTAGCGACATTATTTATGATCTAACTCTGTGGACTTAGTACTAAATGTTAGAAGACACACAACATCGTAAATTGTTACATTAAAACTTGAATACTGCATATCCATTTTGAGATTATTCAAACCTATGGTATCGATGCGCCTCTAAGCTTGGTTTCCAGGGATTTATACGCAATATAATTTATGTTATTGTTGTTGTATCATATTATTACTAGCTGGGTTGCCTAACGATGCTTGGGGGTAACGGAAGTCATCCGCGCTAAAACGTTTGAATATTGCGATCACTTAGGTCCCATTCCCATCGTCCTGGATACATATTCTAGCAGAGTTGTTCCGTTTTGAATTGGATATAAAGAAATTGTCTAGAAAACTGCTATACATATGATATTTATAAATTAAATATTAGGGGGCGTTTACACAAGCTAACTTGTGCGTAAAAGTAGTCAGTCATTCGCGCTAAAACGTTTAAAAATTGTTTTACATTGTTTTAGTGTACCAGAAATAGGTCACGCACACAAGCGCAAGACGTAACCAAATTGTGTGTGTGTGTGTGTGTGTGTGTGTGTGTGTGTGTGTGTGTGTGTGTGTGAGTGTGTGTGTGTGTGCGCGCGCGTGCGTGCGTGTATGCGTGTGTGCGTGTGTGCGTGTGTGCGTGTGTGCGTGTGTGCGTGTGTGCGTGTGTGCGTGTGTGCGTGTGTGCGTGTGTGCGTGTGTGCTGTGTGTGTGTGTGTGTGTGTGTGTGTGTGTGTGTGTGTGTGTGTGAGAGAGATATATATATATATAGAGAGAGAGAGTGTGTGTGTGTGTGTGTGCGTACTTGCATGCCTGCGCGTGCGTGCGTGCGTGTGTGCGTGCGTGCGTGCGTGCGTGGGTGCATGTGCGTGTGTGTGTCCATGTGTTAATTAGATCTTGGAAGTTACGGAAGTGGACTATTTTAGGTTTTTTATGACAAGTAATAAATTTGCACACTGGCGATCGCGTTCGGTCTTTGATAAAAAAAAACATTATGCATAGGACAACAAGAACTGTATTTTTAATATCTTATTCTTTTTGTTGTTGTTCTAAAGAAAATCGTTACAAAAGAAAAAGCAAAATTCTACCACATATACGCGAAATGAATGATTACACCACTTGTTCACTATCCATTTTTTGACCGCTGGGTGGATATTTGTACATTTCCTGTTTTTGACTTTAGCCATTACGCCACTGCCTGTTATTGACTTGGGACCATTGACGGAGGTTTTGGTCTTGGTCACGTGATTGATAAGTCAAATGACCTATCCATCACGTGGCCAGTTAAATTGCTTACGAAACCACCTGTCAAGTGGTAGAAAATGTAAAGTCGACACATGATGTGATCGTTCATTTCGCGTATATTTGTTGAAGATTTATTTATTTCTGTAAACTTCCAAACGGAAGATAATTTCTTCCTTTGAATTTTTTATCGGGCGAACCTGTTTGAATAAATTGGCATTGCATTCGTTTTCATCATTCTTTGTAGCGTACAATAACATTGTAATTGTTTGCAATTTAGTATATTTAATATTTTCAGAATTGCCATTTTAGCCACCATTATGACCATATCATTCCATGCCAAAATATTGTAAATGTGTCCCCAGAATGCATTAAAATACTACACCACATTTTGTTCAGGATACATTCCTATTAATTCTAGTGTGTATTGGCTATCTACGGTAATTAATGTTAGAACGGTGATTTAAATTGACAAAACAATTCTTACGGAGAAGTGTGTTTTGAAATTTAGTTGCTTGTGTGACAACTGAATTGCTATACGGACAAGTGAATTTTTTTCTACTTGTGCACTAGAAAAGTAGAAAATGTCACGAATTTCGAGCCTTCTATTTAAAATAAAAAATACCTATTATATGAATAAACAAATGTAATTATCTTTCAGATAATAGATACGTAAATAAAGGATGGACGATCCCAGAATGCACCTCTAGACATGTCTAACCACAGGTATGGTTATAGGAGCCACTGTGGTGTGGTTTTAAGCATGTTGCATGGTTATGTTGTGATATTGCTATTCCCACCCTGCATCATTGCTTGGATACATTTATGTAATCATATACACTGGAATGTGTGTATATTTCGACAATTAAAACATACTACAATGATTTCCAGCTGTCAGAAAACATGCAGTAGACAAAGATAGTTCACAGACACACTGCTCGAATACTGTTGTACACGTACAAACCACTGTTGACGTCATTCCACCCTCATTATATCATACTAGCATTAACAAGACCTCGTAACATTCACTTGTATGAAACCAAGACTTGAAACGCTTAATAAAACTATATTTACGTATTTGTTCTTAATGCAGTAACATTTATATTGCTATCACTGAATCAATTAGATGTGCAGTGTTGAAGTTATTTTTAATGAACACAGTTGATACATTACTTATTGGCATTAGTAAATTATTACACTCGATAGGCCCAATCTTCGAGGATAATGTAACATCGCACCTAAATTATGTAGTACGCCTAGTGATAGCAATGTCGGTATTTTACCAATAGTGAAACTGCAATGCGACAGTCACAACGTATAATATGTTCGGCCGCCTGCGAGACTTACCAACGCAGCTGTAATGATTTTCTTGGTGAACAGGTAGACAACACTGTACACAGACACAGATCGTGCTACCATAACATTTATGTCCGGTGTGGCAACGATCCCAAATGTTAAAGTGTAGCTGAACCACACAGATGGTTATGAATGCGTCATCTCGTCATGCGCAGTGGAATAGGGGAGAGCGCGCACAGTTGATCAACGGAAACTTTGTCTCGCTTAACCGACTCTCGCTCGGCTGCGTAAAGTCGCCGAAAATGGTGGCCAGCGTTTGAACGTTATTCGTGTAAGTGGCTAAATATTGGTGCCACCCCAAGGAGCCTGGGTAATCGAGACTAATCCTGCCATAAGTCCTGCTTCATAAACATCTGCAAATTTGTATTCCTGTTTATGTTTGTGTAATGTTGAGTACCTTTAATAGTATTAGCATAGTAGTATCTCATAAAACTATATCCTTATTTTAGTTTTTATTTCATAGTTGGCCAATCAGTCTATTCCGGCGTAAAGGTGGCAACATTGGTAGAGCTTTAATTCCCCAGGCGGATGTGAGAGGCTAAACAGTGTTGCTATCTCAAGTTGCCTACGTAATCGAGGCTACTGCAACGTTCTTTGCTTTGTCTATACAATAACTGTACACGAGAACGCTTGACTCTGAAGTTCTTTATTTGATATACAACTCCCAGGCATACATTGTGGCTTTCACGCGACCACGCCATCAGCAGCACAACAGGCCAACACAGGGAGGGCTCGTTAACTCAATAACGTTACATCCCTTTCCTTTTACAAATGTCAATGTGCAAATTCGTGTGATAGATCTATTTATATTAGGAAAGTTATCTGCTTTACTGATAGTCTGCCAAGTACGCTGGTGGTTTCCTGGTACGTGTGCCTCTGCGCATTGGTGTCGAGTCAACACGTGGCTGTGGTGTACCCTGTATCGGCATTGGCTCTTCGCTTGGTGGTAACTCTGTCATAGGCATTCTTGTTTCTGAACGAGGCGTTGTACGAGACATCGGACCAGCTTCTAGTGGCAGCGGATTTGCCCTCATTTCCCACGGCTCACTGTCCCATCCTCCATCGCTTTATTGACGATGTTCTTCACCGTCCCAATGGCTCGCTCAACTTGGCCGTTGCTCTGGGGTTATCTCGGACTGCTCGTGACATGTTCCCACCTCTGCGCGAACTCTCTGAACACGCCGCAAGAGAACTCTGGACCATTGTCTGACATCACTATTTCGGGCACTCCATGACGTGCAAACTGTGACTTGCACTCGCAAAGATCACACATTTTACACATTTCGTTCGCGTACTCGAACTTAGTCGCATCAGCTCGAAGAAATTGTAGAAATAGTCGACCAACAGTAGGTAGTGCTGTCCCTGCAGCTCGAACAAGTCAGCACCAACTTTTGCCCATGGTCTGCCTGGAACGTCATGAGGCACCATGGGTTCCTTGCACTGTTCTGGTCTGTGCATGTTGCACATACTGCACTGACTTACATACTCGTGGTTCATTTGTGGCCAATACACAGCATCCTTGATGAGACGTATACACCCCTGTATACCCTGATGCGAGCAATGTACCGTGGCGATTATGTTCTTACGTAAGCTGGTCGGCACTACGATCCTGCAGTCCTTGAACACGAGTCCATTCTGCAGGTGCTGTTCATGTCGCACGAACGTCTAGGTCGCTGTCTGACTTCTGTGTAGGCCAGCCTTTCATAGTCACCTGCATCAGTTTCTGGAGAGCACAGTCACTTGCGGTGGCTGCTCGCAGCTCTTCCAGTCTCTTGGGTGACACCGACAGTCCCTCTGTCATGTCCATCTTTGCCAGTGCAACAGCGTGAACACTTGGTTCATACGGAATGTACGCACGGCTTAACGTGTCCGCGATGAACATCTCTGACCCACGCGTGTATGTCACATCCAGACTGTAGTGTTGGAGACGCAGTAGCATGCGTTGCAATCTCTTGGGTGCCGTCACGAGTGGTTTCTTGAAGATCACTTCTAATGGCTTATGATCACTCTGCACATGCACCTTCTCTCTTGCATGCACATATTGTTCAAACTTCTCGCAGGCAAATACGATAGCGAGTAGCTCCTTCTCGATTTGCGCATTGTTCCTTTCAGTGGCAGAAAGTGCACGAGATGCATACACTACTGGGAGTCCGTCCTGCAATAACCCTGCTCCAAGAGGTTTCTTGATGTCATAGTACTGGAGTACCGGGGTGCTCGTGGGAGCTTTCTTCATGCGACCAAAAGCCTGCTGGTGTATGTTCAACCAACACCACTCAGTATCCTTGTCATTGAGTCGTCTGAGGGGCTCGAGTGTATCTGACAGATGTGGGACGAACTTTGCCAGATAGTTCACCGAGCCAAGCAGTCCCTGTACAGCTTTGGCGTCCTCTGGCTCAGGCATTTTTTCGAATGCTTCGACTTTCTTCGGGTCCACATGGAGTCCTGCGCATGTGAGTAGATGACCAATGTACGGGACTTCCGTCATCTTCAGCTTCAGCTTCATCTTCTCTGCATTCAGTCGAAAATTGCGCTCTCGAGCGCGATCCAAGAACGCTCGCAGGTTCTTGTCGTGGTCTATATCTGCCTCTTCGTCAGTTGTCCACAACCTACTATCAGAAAGTCATCGTGGATTACCTCTGTGCCTGCCTGACCCTCTACAAGTTGGTTCATCGTGCGTTGCCAGATCTCGGGTGCAAGCACTTTATCCCGAAAGGCATCTGCAGCCACCGATGCCGACCAAATGGCGTGTTGAAACACGTGAACACTTCTCATCAAGTGGGATTTGCCAAAGCCCGTTCTTGGCGTCTAACACAGAGAACAGTCTTGTATTCTTCAGCCGAGTACTGACCTCTTCGACGGTTGGCATCGGGTAGTACTCACGTTTGATTGCTCTATTCAGGTCTTTGGGGTCTAGGCATATCCTGATCTGTCCGCTTGGTTTCTGGACAATCACCATACTTGATACCCAGTCCGTTGCCTCTGTGACTGGCGTCAATACTCCGTCACTCTCTAGCTCGTCAAGTTTCTTGCGTACCTTTTCACGCACTGGTACGGGTACGCGTCTCGGTGCGTGCACCACTGGTCTTACAGATTCGTCTATCTCGATGGAATAACTGTCCTTCAGCCTTCCCAGGCCCTGGAACACGTCTGGGTATTCGGCTTTCACAGTACAACCAGTTAGTTTCTTCGCTTGTACAGCTTCGTGTGGGTTGTACATATAGTCCAGGGGATCTGAATCCTTGATTTTAAGCACTCCCATGCTCTCTGATGCGTCCAGGCTAAATATTGGCGTGTACCTGCCTTGCAAGACGTCGAAAACTACTCTGTGTTCTTGACCTCGTCCGCTGATTGTCTTCACAACACAAACTGCCTGCTCGCCTGACATGACATGCGTCTGTTCTGCGGTTGCCTCAGCTGCTTGTACCATCTCATAAGTTCTTTCTAGAGTTAGCTTTTTCTCTCGAAGTAACCTCTCTCGGACCTTCGAGTCTCTCAAGCCATGTACGAAACGGTCCCTGATTATCTGACTGGTTGTAATATTTGCGAAATCGCAGCTTTCTGCAGCGTGTCGTAACTCCGTCAGGTAGTGTGAACCAGTTTCACCAGCCTCTTGGTTCCTGCACTGGAACCTGTATCTTTCATATATTGTGTTCTGTCTAGGATTACAATGCTCCTCGAACTTCTTCAGCACGTCTGCTAACCTTCTATCACTTTCCCCTTCCCCATACTGAAATGTTTCAAACACTTTAATTGCGTCTTCGCCAATGACGGATAGAAGTGTACACACACGCTTTTTCTCAGCAGCTTCATCAATTCCTGTTGCTACCTGGAACCTAGTCCATGTTTTCCTCCAGGATTTCCATAGACTAGACGCAGACTTATCGTTAATATTCAAGGGCTTGGGCGGGGGAATGTTCGATGTCGCCATTTGCAATTTTATCGTTAGGCGGTTAGCGTAACAATTTCAATCAATGACAATGCCGACAATGGCAATGTGGCTACAAATTCACTTCAAGCTAATTTATAAGTTCGATAATACTTCCTGACACCATGTCACGTTCTTTGCTTCGTCTATACAATAACTGTACATGAGAACGCTTTATGAAGTTCTTTATTTGTTATACAACTCCCAGACATACTCTGTGGCTTTCAAGCGACCACGCCACCAGCAGCACAACAACAAGCCAACACAAGGAGGGCTCATTAACTCAATAACGTTACAGCTACCGGATACTTTGTCCCACTGTCTACTTATAGAAATAGGTCAACGGTGCTCACACAACATGCAAGGTGTTTTTCGTTGTCATCATCAAGCTTGGTGTTTATACTTTCCATGAAAAGCTTAGTAAAGTTTTTGCAATGCACCAAATGTTATTGTCACTTCCGAATTCGAACTAAAACAAATATTCACATAGGTAGACGTTAAATGGTGGTTCATGATAAATTGCCTTTGTTGGTTTCATATATATTTGTTTAATATAATTTACATATTTTTGTCTGTTAAAATGTTTAATATATAAAATGTTGTCACATGTGAATATAAAAACATTTGCAATACACAGAAGAACAGAGATGTATATATCATAAGCAAAATCTTTTGAAACCAAAATACGGACGATTCCATTTTCCTCCGGTTTAGGAGTAGTTTGGATAAACATAAACAAAATTTACGACAATGTTATTGTTAGGTACCGTGCGGCACTTGCCGGTATTTTAAATGGACTTCGTGGGACTTGACCAATCACAGCGGCTGTATTATACGATACAGTTACGAAAGTCGGTTGTCGAGTGATTAAACTGGTTATGGCACAATGTGAGTTGTCTCTGTATTATATTAGTTTTTGTTATAAGACATAACAAATTGGCGACGAGGATGGGATCCTGGTTGGTCACGGATCATGCAAGACTACTGTGAGTGCGGCTAGACAACGAATGTTGGAAAACAAAGTGACTTTGATGCGGCGTGGTTTTCTGCTTCGAAAGATAAGTTGAAATGGGCGAAGAGGGCAGAACGTCGTACATCTTCGGCAAAGTAATGAAGTATAACCAAGGTGCCGACTGGGAAGCTTATACGGAACAGTTGGACTTTTACTTCCTTGCGAACGGAGTAACTGACGATCAAACCAAAAAAGCAATTTTATTGTCGAATGTGTCCACGGAGACATATCAGCTGCTCAAAGACTTGTTGGTACCAGCCACACCGAAAGACTCCGAGGTAACGTATTCGGTGATAGTGGACCGGTTTCAAAAACACACAAAGCCAGAGAAATCAGCATTGGTTGCTCGATACGAGTTTGACAATCGATCGAGACAGGTTAGTGAATCTGTCGGCGAGACGTTCAGGTCTTTCAAGGAGAGACTGGTAAGGAGACAAGAGTGCACAAATTACACAGCTGCAGTAGACAGCCTAGACAACAGAACAGTAAAGCGATGCCAAGAAACACTAACCAGCGACAGTATCAGCGTGCAGACACCGTGTCAAAGTGTTACAGGTGCAACGGACAACACAATCCAAAAGTATGTCCATTTATCAAGGAGAAATGTTACCAGTGTGGTAAAGTCGGTCATATTCGAAAGGCATGCCGACAGAAGGCTAACAAACAGCCACCGGCAACGTCATTGCACGTCATGCAAGGCAACGAAGACGCCGAGCGACAGGACTGGACAGGACTGTACCGAGTGTCCAAAGGAAATGACCGGAAGCCAATTTCCGTGACGATGGAAGTTGAAAACAGAAAACTTGTGATGGAGTTAGATACGGGCTCAGCTGTCTCTGTCATCGGAGAGGAGAAATATCATGAACAGCTGCGGCATGTACCGTTAGAAAGCACCACTCTACAGCTACACACATATACGGGAGAAACTGTGAAACCGCTGGGCGTGTTGTCAGTTAAAGTTCGTTATGGAGAACAAAGCAAGTATCTTCAGTTGTATGTGATGAAAGGAATTGGACCTACACCGCTTGGTCGGGAGTGGTTGCACTCCATCCGTTTGAACTGGCCTCTAATGCATCTAGAGACGCCGTCTGGTTTCCCAGATGTGCTCGACAGACATGCAGCGGTGTTCTCTGACGAACTCGGACGGTTATTGAACATCAAAGCACGGATCCAACTGAAAGAAGAGCCGAAACCACGATTCTAGAAAGCCAGACCTGTCGCATTTGCACGAAAGCCAGCTGTTGAGCGAGGGTTGGACCAATTGGAAGCAGAAGGGATCGTGAAGCGTGTGACTCACAGCGAGTGGGCAGCACCGATAGTCACACCAATCAAGAAAGACGGTGAAGTTCGAATTTGCGGTGATTTCAAAGTGACAATAAATCCACAGCTCGACGTGGATGAGTACCTCCTGCCACGAATTGAAGAGATCTACGCAAATCTGAGTGGTGGTCAACAGTTCAGCGTAATTGATCTACGACAGGCGTACCTTCAGATGGAGGTTGAGGAAGAATCGAAGACTTACCTGACTGTTAACACACATCGCGGACTGTACCAGTATCAACGATTACCGTATGCAGTGGCATCAGCACCAGCGGTATGGCAAAGTGCAATGGACCAAGTCCTACAAGGTATTCCGGGTGTCCAGTGCTATCTTGACGACATCATTGTCACAGGCAGAACTCGAGAAGAACATCTGAAAGCCCTTGACAAGGTACTGAGACGACTAGAGGAACATGGACTAAAGGCCAACTGAGAGAAATGCAAATTTCTGCAGAACTCCGTTGAGTACTTGGGCCATGTCATCACTGCCGAGGGACTACACCAGTCACCAAAGAAAGTGCAAGCTATGGCAGGCTTGCCTAGTCCTCAGAACGTTGGACAGTTGAGATCGTTCTTGGGAATGGTGCAGTACTATGCACGTTTCTTACCAGACCTGGCTACACATCTTGCACCACTGCATAGACTTTTGCAGAAAGACGAACACTGGATCTGGGGCAAAGAGCAGGAGTGTGCGTTCAGAACCGTGAGAGAAATGCTGTTTCAGGATCGAGTCCTTACTCACTTCAACCCGGACTTGCCCGTGGTTGTGGTATGCGACAGTTCGTCGTATGGCCTGGGCGCCGTCTTATCACATCGGATGCCGGACAGAAGTGAACGACCGGTAGCGTATGCATCGCGCTCACTAACACAAACGGAAAAGAAGTTTGCTCAAATCGAGAAGGAAGCTCTCGGACTCTACTGGGGTGTCAGAAAGTTTCAGCCGTACTTGGAGGGTCGTCGGTTCATATTGATCACAGATAACAAACCCCTGAAGTATATCATGGACCCTGGAAAGGCAGTACCAGTCACAACAGCAGCACGATTGCAACGCTGGTGTCTCTTCCTTGGTGCCTTTGCGTATCAAATTGAGTATCGAGGTTCCAAACAGCATGCAAATTGTGATGGATTGTCTCGTCTACCGCTTCGTCAGGTGCCAGAAGACAAGCCTGATGAGGTCGAAATATTTCACATGACCGTTGTTGAGACGTTACCAGTCACGGAAAGAGAGCTCAGAAGAGAAACACACAGAGACGCACTGCTTTCTCGTGTGGTACGACTGGTGGAGTCAGGTTGGGAAGGTGTCGTATCGCAACCGAACTTCGCACCTTACCTCAATCGCAAGGACGAACTGACAATGCATCGTGGTATTCTGATGTGAGGTAACAGAGTGATTGTTCCCACAAAACTGCGAGGCAGGGTGATGGAGACACTGCATGAGGGACACATGGGGACTGTAAAAATGAAGGGACTTGCAAGAGGGTATGTCTGGTGGCCCCGAATGGATGAAGACATCGAAGGCGTGACAAAGAGATGTGAAGGATGTCAAGGTGTGACAAACAACCCGAAACAAGCTCCGCTGCACAGATGGGAATACCCAGCGTACCCATGGCAACAACCGCATATCGATTTTGCAGGACCATTTCAAGGAAAAAAATTCTTGGTCGTAGTGGACGCACACACCAAATGGCCTGACATTTTTGAGATGCGGAACACAACTGCAGCAGAAACTGTAGCTACTGTGCGATCCTTATTTGCAAGAATGGGTCTGCCAGAGCAAGTTGTGTCAGACAATGGACCTCAGTTCGTGTCTGGTATGAATGGTATCCGACACGTGACTGGCGCTCCGTATCATCCATCCACCAACAGTTTCAAGAACGCTGTCAAAGCTGACAGATCGGATCGATCTATCCAACACAAGCTCGACAGATTTCTGTTTGCGTATCGCACAGCACCACATGCTACAACAGGACACAGTCCAGCTCAACTGTTGTTTGGTGGAAATCTGAAGTCGAGGTTGGATCTTCTGAAGCCGAACATCAAACGAGTAGTTGATGGGAGACTTCTGAAAAATGAGAAAGGAACTCTGGTTTCTTTTCAGAATGGAGATAAGGTCATGGTTCGACACTATCACAGAGGACCGAAATGGCTAAAAGGAGAAGTGTTGTAGCGAATTGGTCCAGTACTGTACAAGGTTCTCGTAGACGGGGCTACGTGGAGACGGCACGTGGATCAGATGCGACGATCCGAGGGTGTAGAGTACAGGAACTATGACTACTCGTCAACGCAAGCACCGAGTGAAACGGCAGGGGCGTCGTCCGAGCCGAGCGAGGTCGCGGTTCCACCCGTGACAAGTGAACCAGCGGAACTGACGGAAGAGCACGGGCGAGACGTGCCACCAGTAGCGGATGTTCGTGTTGTAACTTCCGGGGTAGAGACAACTCGTTCAGGCCGGGTGTCCCGAGTTCCCGTTATGCTAAAGGACTATGTGTACTAGAGACACTCGGACACAAAGAAAAAAGGGGGGAAGTGTTAAGTACCGTGCGGCACTTGCCGGTATTTTAAATGGACTTCATGGGACTTGACCAATCACAGCGGCTGTATTATACGATACAGTTACGAAAGTCGGTTGTCGAGTGATTAAACAATGTGAGTTGTCTCTGTATTATATTAGTTTTTGTTATAAGACATAACAGTTATTATCTCTGGACTTGGTGTGGCACAGATAACACTTTCTTACTAGTAACTAGAGTAATGTTCGAGATATCCCATAAAATTACGTCTTACTGCAGAACAAAACATAGTTTTTAAATAGCACACTACTTTAGGCCTATGAACTACACCATGTTATCAAACTGAAAACTAAAACAATTAGAGGTTAACATTTATTTCGATTACATTTGTCCAGTTTGCAAAAACTGCCCGTATAATAATATCAGAGCTATTAGATAGGAGCTGGGACACTCCTCCCCAGATGGGACCAAACGCGCGAAGATCTCGCTCAATCTCGGACGTTTCGTCGTTTAGTACGGTATCTGTTTTCAGTCTTGATCCCATCCATGTGAGGGCGCTGTGTGTTGAAGAGCCCCAGCTCGCATGTATTAGCTCTGGTAATATCATGCCATTGTAATGTATAGGTCCTATAGTAAGCTAGTATGAAACACTTTATTTAGTCTTACTAAAATCGATAACTACGCCATCAGTTTGAAATCCACGTTCAGTATACAGATGAAGTCGTGTATATAAATTTAGTTTCACAAGATTCATGTGAACGGAATCCATACTGACATTTATTATGAACTACCTGACTTACTGGTCGTTGCCCGAGGTGAAAGCAGTCACATGTCCTATTCACACCGTGCACATCCCAAAACTTTCCAGCCTAATGCGCATTAAAAAACGCCAACAAATCCATATCGGATACAGGTAACCCGTATCATGTGGCAGGTCTGTTTTGTAGAAAACATCATAGCTACAAGTTTGTTGCAAGTGCTATTCTCGAAATAGCCACGATACAACTATTCGCAAATGACCCGCGAACGACAAAGCAACACCATGGCAGGAGTAACGTATGTAACGGGTGTTTCGGATTGAGATTTCTCCTTAGCTTGGTGTTACAACGTCACCAACAATGCAGCATTATATTAATAAATTGTGTGTAATTCGGTGACACTGATGTGCATTTGTCAATTTTATTTGATCATTGTAACTGTAATGTTGACAATCGAGTCCACCAGCCCCCCGCAATTGGGGCCGGAAACCGATTAGTAATTTACCGCATTAAATTAATTGGAAGATTGACTGCGTGCAATTATTTTATCCCTGCCCTTTTAATTTTATATAAATCACTTGAACTATATTCTCAGTTTTATAATAACACTGGGGGTCACTGCATGGTACACTCGAATGCAATAGCAATTAATGGCGTGACAATCTATTGTGTTTTCAAAAACAAAATATACATTATTTCTTTATAGTGTTTATTAAATAGTTCAAACACCCTGGAAGTGATTGTGTGTTTTCTTGAAATTAATGTAATATAAATATGCAGACATTTAAATGTTTAATATCCACTGTCTGCCAGTGGCAGTGGCACGGCACTGGCACAGCCAACTGGCGAATTGTGCGAGTTTCGAAAATCATTGAAATATTTGTGTTCTTAAATTAATTTAATCAGACCGCATTCAACCATCGAATTTTTCATGCATACAGTTTTCTTAACTTGTACACCCGTGTAGCTGATTAAGTTGACAGAATGTATATAGATAAAAAATAATCCATCCATTCGTACCCAACTGCGAGCATAGTACCCTTTGTGACAGTTGGCCAGCATGAAATACAATACGCGACACACGTGGGGCGCGTGGCGCAATGGATAACGCGTCTGCCTACGGAGCAGAAGATTCCAGGTTCGAATCCTGGCGCGCTCGATATTTTTGTTAAATTCTGGAGAAAACGACGACATCAATCATGAGTTAATCATCACGTATTTTGTTATACAATAAGGCTGCACAATTAAAGTGCTAACAACTGTTCTAATTTCCATTACGGCTTTATGTACTGCATGCTATTTAGAATGTCATATTTTTTCAAACTTGCAGGTTAATCATGTTCCTGTAGTGATTATAGTTCGGTAAATCGACGTTAACACCCTTGACACGGAGTTTCGACAGGCTGGCCTCCGTCACATTGCTGCACTCTCGAATTTCAATCACTCGCAGAAGCTTTGTGTATTCGCCGAGCATCCTGAAACACCAAACAATGGACACATTTATTAAATATAAAAAACAAGACTTACTTGTTAAAAACTGCATTCCCACGCAAACTGATTGGCGGATGCAAAAAAATCGCATTGTCACGCTTACATTTTTCCGGGCGTTATAAACTATCCGGGTGGCGTTTCTGCGCATGCGCGATAAATGTAAACTCACCAAAGTGCAACGAAACGCAAAGCATTTATGGTATATATACCACCGGCTGTTCGTCAACCCTCCTGTGGTAATTATTGTGAAAAGTTGCGTAAAGTTTAATTCAATACATTAATTAATTAAAGGGAAACAAAAGTCAACGCTTGGATGATATGGGCCTAATAGAGTTAATGAAAAGTAACGACTTCCAACAACAATCATAACTTTAACGTCAGCAGTTTACCAGAAACAAATTAGAACACAGACATCGAAAGTCTATGGACTTCGATCATTATTTTAGCAACAGAATGACGTAGCGCTGTCGACTTGGTCGGCGTGAAGTGTGTAGCTCACTGATACTGTGTTTCCCTGTACTATTGCTACAACCGTATGAGAAACAGTGTGGCATATTGTTGTCACGATTTTGTTGTAAACCGACGTAAGGTACAAACCGCCTGACTGAACCAGCAGTCGACACGGTGGTCTATTGCTATTTTTCAAAAGTGCAAATACAAGCTGGGTTTTGATTGGTTGCATCGACCAAAATGGTCCCGTGCATGGTGTCGGTGGTTTTGCTAGATTTTTCTACTTTATGAACCACTTTCTGAGTAAACCATTGATGTGAACATTTTGATTGTATATGCAAAATTGGTTAGTTTGTGTCAACTCTTTGTGTTAACCATTGACTTTTTGCCCTTTAACATGTTACGTTTGTTTAAATAGCTGTCGCGAATTTATGGCGCGCTGGCCACTGCAGTCACGTGAATTGCGCTTGCTATCAAACATGCCTCAAAACTTGTTTGCTTCGTGTTAATTTGGGACAAATAACTTTACTTCTTAAAGGTTATATACGTTCTAACGAACAGCCCGTGGTATTTACACTATAAATGTTTTGCGTTTCGTTGCACATTGATGATTTTACATGTATCGCGCATGCGCAGAAATGTCACCTAGATAATTTATTTAAAAAGGTAAACGTTACAACGTGTCACCGTTCGCTACAGTCATCTACTGTTGTTCACTACCTGATTGCATCGTCTGTGACTCTCCAACAGCCCCGAAGGTCGAGACGTTCAAGTTGTCTACATTTTCTGGCCACTTCTCCGATGCTGCGGTCAGTTAGACAAAATATCTTTGCCACTGACAGAACTCTGATCCTGAAATTGGCAACAGTTAATAAGGCAGTTGTTCTGCTCTGTCAAGAGACATTAAAAATATCACTATTATCGGATATATATATATTATATATATATATATATATATATTTATATATATATATATATATATATATATATTATACATATTCGAAATACATTCCCAGGTCACTGTTCATACTCATATAGTCAAGGTTTATTATATATATATATATATATATATATATATATAATATATATATATATATACATTGTAATATATATATATATATATATATATATATATATATATATTCCTGGAATAATTACACATTTTTAATGCTGAAATTTGAGCTAGCACAATCCCTGCAAGTGTGTCATTTTACCAGCAACCAGCCTTGCATGTTACAACACAAATAAAGCAATCCAAATATATGTGTGCGTGCGTGTGTGTGTATATATATACACATATATTTGGATTGTTTTATTTGTTGTGGCAAAAAGCAGGTCATGCAGGGTGGGATGTGCCAAACTAAAAGCCAGGCAGGGTGGGGTGTAGCCTGTGTTGTAATATGCAAGGCTGGCTGCTGGTAAAATGACACACTTGCAGGGATTGTGCTAGCTCAAATTTCCAGCCCTTGCAATTTTTTTTATTATTTAATTTTTCACCAGTTACTCAAATGGTGGACATCTTTGTGCTGGTTAATTGGGGATTACCAAATTGCCCAGTGTTATGATAAAGTGTGCTGGCCTGCTTTGCCAGCATGTTAGAAGTGATTAGTGGCTTCTTCCAGGAGGGCTGACTGTGAACTTTCACCAGTTTGCAGTCTGGTACTGGCTTCTTTTTGTTAATTCAACAAGCCCCTCACAGGGAAGATGATGGGTGATGACCTCCATGACCAGTGACCTTGCACATGTTTACTAATGCTGGCCTGACCAAGACATGCACAGATTTACCTATATGTGGGTCAGAAACACCCTATCTATCTAAGGCTATCAGTTCAGGCCATAAAGCTGTTTGTTTAATTAAGCCACCAAGATGGCTATTAAGAGGCAGTTAGACAGGGAATGCCTTCATGACTGTGGAGAGTAGAGACCATGCCACTACACACCAGCAGACTATCCATCCAACGCAAATGTAAATAGATGCTAAGATCATAGAATGTCACTGAAAGGAATATCAACAAAGTGAATTCCTTGTGGTGAATTATAGCAATTAGATTAAGTAATAATTTTTAAATGTTATTTGTTTATTTTTATAAATAATACTCATAATATTATTGTGTATACTCTTGAAAATGCTTTGCGTAATAAAGATAAATACAGTGTATGATATATTTTAAATGATTCCATATGATATGTTGCAGGCTACTGGGTGGGTTGCAGGCTGGGTTGTAATATGCCCTGCAGGCTGCTGGTCAAATGACACAGTTGCAGGACACGTGCATGCTCCGATTTCCAGCCAACACAGGGCTTTAGTGTGTACAAACTTTCAACTTTTGTCAATTATCACAGCAATTCAACATCACGGTTTTGTTTTAAATTTGAAGAAGAAAACAATTATAATTACATTTGGTCAAAATGTGATGTGTGACAGTGAATGTCCCAAAATGTAATTATATATTTTTTCTTCAAACAGCATAATATTATTAACACTGTTTTGGTCGGATTCAAATACATGTTTGATATTGAAAATTAAACATAAATTTTCTCAATGCTAATACCACATGGGAATAATAGTAATACTTCTTGTGTTAAGCATTCCCCAAGAACATAACATGATAACTGATTGGAATATTTTATATGATATCATGAATAACATTTCTAACCTTTTGCATGACTCTGCTAGGCCGACGATGGCATCATCGTTCAGGTTCCAACATCCTGAGACATTGACTGTCTCTAGATCTTGGCATTTACACGCCAACAACTTGAACTGTTCAGATTCAAGCCAGAAACAATTGGACAAATCCAACTCCCGCAGTAGTGGGCAATTCGAGGCCAGCGTCAGCACAGTGCGAGATGTCAGTGTTGAACACCCTGTCAAGTTAATCCTTTCCAATCTATGGCTGGCTTGAAGGACAGGCTGAAGTATACCATCAACCAGCCAGTCTCGATTATTACAAAGATTCAGTTGTCGCACCCCCACATTTTTGCTAAACACAATCTTAAATGCACGACTATTGAAGTGATGTCCAACATGTGTGAAGTCATAGCGCTGACACACTTCGAAGTAGCCAGTGACACAATTATGCAAGCTGTGACTAACACCACGGAGAGTGAATAATGTCTGAAGAGGCACAAAAGGGAATATGTAAATATAGATAACGTCGTCCCAAGGTAATGTCTCAAAACCTGAAAGATAACATGGAATTATGTAAGACATCAAAACATAACATGTAACAAATCATCAACCACGAATTGGGTTTGATGAATGGATATAAATTAAATGTGTATTTTTTATGTATTAGATGTATGGTCTTATCAGCAAATGATGGAATTTTTTTATGTAATCAACAAATACACTGGTCTTTACATCAGCAGGGGTGTCTGCCTAATCATAAAAAGTAAAAAACGACAACATTTAATGTGTCCCCTAGTGGCTGAGCAGATAGCATGTAATCAAACTAACAACAAAAAACTAATTAATTTTGTATTTTTGGTTTTAATGTATTATTGTGACTTGTTTCAATATAACCTTTATGACTTATCATATTTTTTTATGTTGAATAGTTTTGTATTCCAGTAATCACAGTATGGTTAATGTATATAACTGGACCTTATTATCCTATAGGTGTATCTTTATATGGCTTATTTAATTTATTTTGGTAATCTTCCAGTTAACTGGCCTAAATTATTACGGCCTTTTCAAAATGGTTTTGCCACATTTTTTATATGTATGTATGTGTTTGGAATGTCAGTCTGCATCACTTCCGCTAAAAAGAAAGCAGATATTATTTTTCAAAATTGTGTTTTAGATCAATTTAATGCAGTCGACTCAAAGTAAATAAGCTGATGTCACAGGGCATGTGCAGTTAGTGTTCCCCAGACGCATCACGACCGCAAAGGCGATGTCTTGCGATTTGGGCCATCATTAATTTTTATAGTTTATATAATGCAGATTTATTTGTTTTAAGAATAAGTTTATAAATAATTGTTTTTTATTTCGACTTGACAATGCAGATGCAAGACATCGCCTTTGCAGTCGTGATGTGTCTGGGGAGTGCCAACTGCTCGCGCCCTGTGACATCTGTCACATCCGAAATCGGAATACAGTCAATTCCAGTACGGGACGCCCGCCATCTTGACCAGAATAGAAATTCTGAGATTGGACGTCCCAAATCGGAATGTACCTGCTTATCGCCCACTGCACGGCGATAATAGAGTGTCTAGTGGCATTTGTTCGACGTATGCTGGATATACACTGTATATGTTGAAACAGGGTGGCTCTAACAGAGCATTATGACTGTACTTTTTGGCCTATATTTCAGAAATAATGCGGTGCCAGAAATGTTTTTAAAATTCATAACTCCTGAAGTATTCAGTTGCATACGATAAAACTTCTACAATCATGAATATCAATGCCAAATTAAAATTCTTGTGTAGACAAACAAAAAAGTCAACATGAAAACAAAAAACTTCTTACCTCAGCCTTAATAGTATGTCATTTTGACTATGCTTGTTCATCGTGGTTCTCAGGTTTAACCAAGAATTATAAATCTAGACTGCAGTGTACCCAGAACAAGGTAATCCGGTTCCTTATAAATGCACCAGCTAGAACACACATCGGTTTGAGGGAGCATAGACTGGTGAATGTGTTACTAATTGAGCTATGGGTAAAACAATTAAAATTGAACCTTGTATACACTGTTATAAGTTATAGAGCACTGAGGTATTTGTCCAATTTTATAAATGTATCATGTAAGCAGCACGGCATAAATACCAGATCAAGTTCTCTCTCTTTTCATGTACCATATGTTAAATCTTTTGGTCAAACCTCGTTTTACTACACAGGTGTAATAGCATGGAAAGAATTGCCACAACATATACAAAGTGTTCTGAACATCAATCAATTTAAATGTCTAGTGAAACGTTTTTTGTTCAGTTATCTTAATGATCAGGAAGCCAGCTCTTTTATTTATTTTTAATTGTAATTTCTGACGTAATGTTTATTTATTATTATTTATTTGTATTATTTATTAGTATTATTTATTTGCTTGGTAAAACATTACAGGATTTTATAAATGACCTATGGTGTTTCAAATCAGGAGATTATTTTCCCAATTTATCTAATTGTATTTATCAATGTCTTTTATATGCAGTCATTATTTATCACATTTTATTTATTATTGTTGTTTTAATATTGTTACATTTGTCATATTGTGTCAATGTCTGTCATGTATTTGTCTGTATATTTGTCTGGGACCACAATGGAAATAAGTGCTTGCACTTTTTTGTGTCATCCTTTTATTTAATGTACTTTGTATTTATATCTTATGTATATCTGTACAATGTTTTACATTTTATATTAAATAAATCCAATCCAATGGCTAAGACTTAGTAGAGTTAGACTTAGTTTTTACGTCGAGTCGCCGGCATTAAATGATTGATCTAAAAAAAACAAATATCTGCCTTCTTTTCAGCGGAAGTGATGCAGAATTACATTCCAAATACATACACGTCGTAAAAACGTGGTAAAACCTTTTGAAAATGCCCTAATAATTTAGGCCAGTTCTGTATCTGGCAAAATGTCCTTTGCACTTGGTGGGTCGTCTGACTCAATTGTTAAAATGTTGGATTAAATTATTTTGAAACGAGTTTAGTGATTTACTTGAGACAGTGTTTGGGGGGGAGAGAATTCCATACTTTAATTGTTGTTGGGAAGAAATATGTTTGCAGAGTATCTAATTTGCAAGAACTTACTGTCATGTTTACGTGAGGATCTAGTGTTGTGTTGGATATAGTGATCTAGCGGGATATCTATAAGGTTATGTTCCATTTTGTATATTATGCTAAGTCTTTTAATTTTTCTTCTTGTTTGGAGGGTGTCCCACTGGAGGTCTTTAAGAAATTGGGTTACTGTTCCTGGTTCTCTAGAATAGCTTTGTGTACAAAATCTGGCAGCTTGCCTTTGGATTCTTTCTAAGGTTTTAATATGTTTTAGGCAGTGTGGATCCCATGATGCTGACGCATATTCAAGTATTGGTCGGACAAGGGTTGTGTAGGCTATAGACTTAATGTGGGTTGGGCATTTATTTAGAATTCTCCTAATGACTCCTAGAGTCTGTTGTGCTTTCCTAGCGACTGAGTTGCATTGTGCTGTCCAATTTAATGTATTTGATATTTGTACACCAAGATAACAATGTGATTGAACAGATTTAAGTTGTTGGCCACAGAAGGTGTAAATATTTGGTGTCGGTTTTCTTGAGGCTAATGTCATTGTGAAGCATTTGGTGGGATTTAATTTCATAAGCCAGGTGTTTTTCCATTCCTCAAGTTTGATTAGATAATTTTGGAGGAGAGAAATGTCATTGTCTGATTTAACTGGTTGATATAGTAGGCAGTCATCTGCAAAAAGGCGAACGTTTGAAGTGAGATTGTTGGGTAGGTCATTTATATAAAGTAAGAAAGGTAGGGGCCCCAGTACGGTTCCCTGTGGTACCCCTGAGGTGACTTGAATTGGTTTGGATGCTGATCCATTTATTACAACCTGTTGAGTTCTTTCTGCAAGGAAGCTTTCTATCCATGATGATATTGGGCCTGTGATGCCATAGTATTTTAGTTTGTGGATTAGTCTTTTATGTGGAACTTTGTCGAATGCTTTAGTGAAGTCTAGAATGGCCATGTCTACAGATTTTTTTCCATCTAGATATTTTCTTATGTCATGGACAGTTTGAATTAATTGAGTTTCTGTTGATCTTTTTGCACGAAAACCATGTTGGTGGTCAGTTAGGATATGATGTTGTTCAAGGTGTTTCATGGTGTGGTTATGAATTATGTGTTCAAGAAGTTTAGAAATCACAGGTGTTAAGGATACTGGTCTGTAGTTTTAAGTTTCTGCCCTGTTTTCTTTCTTGAAAATTGCTGTTGCTTGCTTCATTCTAGGCTTTGGGGACTTGACCAGAGTCAACTGATGATTGGAAGATATCATGTATTATTGGACATTGGTGTTAGGTGGGAGGCATATCTGTTTAGAAACCATGGTGGAATGCCATATGGTCTTTGCGATTTAGAGGTGATAATTTTTGATAGTTGGTCATGTACTCTTTTCAGTGAAATTGTTAATTTGGGTATTTTTCCATGTGGGCTGTCTTTCAGATTTGGCAACTTGGAATTTCCTTCATGTGTGAAGACACTTTTGAACTGATTGCTTAAGGCTTCTGCTTTTTGTTTGTCATCGCTAATTATGTTTCCCGCAATGTTGAGGTCCCCAATACCCTGGTTATCTTGTCTAAGTTTGGAAATGAAACTCCAGAATGCTTTCAGTTTGTCTGTTATTGCACTTGTTATGAATTGATTTATATACGACAGTCTAGCAGAACGAAGGTGTTTGTGCATGTCTTTCCTGATGTTACAAAACTCTTGCCAGTCTTCTGGATTTCTAGATATGTTTGCTTTCTTATATAATTGTTTCTTTCTTTTGCACATTTTTCAAGTCTTTATTGAACCAGGGAAGGTTGTATCTGGAAGTTTTAAGAAGGACTGGTACATAGTGTTTCATAATGTTGATGATTTTTGTTGAAACAAGGTTCCATTTGTCATTGACTGTCATGTTTTGGTTTAGAGAGAAGTATTCATGTCTGAAGTCATCGAGAGATTTCTGGATGTTAAGGTGGTCAGCTTTATTTCTGATGAAATTTTTTCGTTTAGGGCGATGTTTGCATTTGGGTGAGATATTTACATCAATGATAACTGTCTTGTGGTCTGCTATGCCGTCTACTATATTTAGTTTCTTTATTAACCCAGGTCTATTTGTGAAAACAATATGTAGGATATTGTTGGCATTTCCTTGTTTACATGTGGGTTCATTGACATGTTGGATTAGTCCATGTTCCTCTACGAGAGAGAGTAGTTTGTTGGCAGCAACTGTACTACCGGTATATCCACTGTTAGGTGTGACCTGGTGATTTTCTCAGTTTATGTTAGGAAGGTTGAAATCGCCGGTAATTATGACATTATATGTGTTTATCTTGTTTCCTAATTTAGACAGAGATAGATCTAGTTCTTCAATTTGAGTTCCTTGAGAGTCATGTGGGGCACGATAGAAGGTGCATATGACTATGGGTTTCATTCCTTTTATTTCAGTTTCTGTCCAAATGCTCTCACTGTTAGTGTTTAAGTTTGTTAGATGAGTTGTGATGAGATCAGCTTTGGATATTTGGAATACCCCCCTCCAGTAGTGCTTGTTTCCCTGTCTTTTCTAAAAACATTAAAGTGTTCTGGGAAAATTTCTCCGTTTTTAACTGAGGGATCTAACCATGACTCTGTTGCACTGATTATGTCTGGGTTATGTAGGTTGTTTAGTATTTCGATGTCTGCTGCTTTATTCTTAATGCTTTGGCAGTTTATGAGGATGCACTGGAAGTTTGGTCTCTTCTTTTGTTTATAGGTTTTCTTGTTATTGGTTGTGTTGTTACTACTTGTAGTTGTTTCGTTTGAGTTATGATTGTTACCATTCAGGGGGTCAAAAGGGTTATCAGTCTGGATTTCGCTATCTTCGAAGAAGGAATTTGTGAAGTTGAAGTTACTGCAGTCAGGGCAAGCCCAAGAACATGAAAAGTGTATTAATTATTTGTCATCTATTGCACAGCATTGTGTGTGTATCCATTTTTGGCAGTGGTCACAATGGATTGCTTTTGTGGTTATTATGACAAATGCCACAGGGTGCAGAGCAATTCGAACAAAGCCATGTGTCAAGGTTTCGATAAGTGCTATTAAATTCATGTCTGGATATTCCAGTGCATTTGATATGAACTGATTTGTTGCAGTCGTTGCAGTTAACTGGAAGATTACCCAATGCCAAGCGGCGAAGCGCTGTCGCAAGATCCCCAATTATCGCCAATAATACTAGTAGATCTTGAAAATTAAGAATATCGCATCTGTTGCATCATCTAAACATGTTTATATAATAATTGCTGCATAATTGGTACTACCTATTTGATTTATTTTCTTACCAATCGTCATGACGTTTCAATCACCATGACTATAATATATATTGAATGTTTACAACTAAAAATGACAAAAAGCAATTCCCTTATCCATTTTCGCTAGGTGGCGACATAGTATCCACATTACCGTCCGAGTACCGGTAGGGGGCGCCATAACTTGGCGCTATGACTGTTTACTGCCGGATTTTTGCATGCATCTCCTTTGGGACGCATCCTCGGAAGCTAGCAGGGGTCGAAATTACCCCTGGCCGATCGTCTCCGTAAAGCTGGTGAGTGTGCGGAATCGAACTATACAATAATAGCAATTGATTTCGCCAGTCGCTACTTCGCCAGCTGTGGGGAACAGCGCAAATACTCGTTCCGATTTGAAGACGGCGATAATCCCATTCACGCTGTAAAAGACTAGCTACAGCTTGTAATACGAGCAGCGCGTGGCTGAAATCAGCCACAGTATTATAATTATAAATGACCGAACGTTAAGAGGGGTTTTCGAAAGGGATGTGCCAGCAGTGGCGTAGCCATGCATGCCCCCAATCCCGGAAAAATTAGGAGGGCCGGTGGGGAACGGAGGACCAATAACTGGCTGCGTTATTCATAGAGTCGCAAAGTACAGAGGGTATAAGGAAGCCTGTGTAAGATTTTCCACCCCAGTCCTACTCTTTCGCAATTCAAATAGGATTAAGGTGAACGATGGACAATGTAGACGGGGGGGAGGGCGGAAAGTTCCTTGACTGTAATCGAGATGGTGGTTGAAAACGATTTCAGATGAAGACGATTCGTTAGTCCGGTGTTTTGGCGGTAAGAGCTCATTTCCGAAACCGTCAGTGGAGTGTGTAGGCATACAATAGGAGAGTGAGAGATGCTTAGATTCAGCTACAAGACAGCTAGGCAGTTAAATCGAACTGGACAAACAGAACGCGAAGTGGACATTAGGGAGCGGTGGACGAGCATAAGACAGCCGCATGGTCAATCCAGGGAATCAGTGTTCGAATCGTACTACCGACTTCGAAACAGGCGTAATTTAGTTCATCCCACATATAGCTTGTCTATTTCGAGAGAAAAAAACACTGTTGCATGGTCTTGATTCCTTCACAAAAGAATGTGCACGCAAAGAGGAGTTACCGACCGAATGCGACCCAAACCTGTTCTAAAACCTAGCGTCCAACACCGTTAATAAATGTTCACACATGTGTGGAATTATTATTTTATAGTGTGTGTGTGTGTGTGTGTGTGTGTGTGTGTGTGTGTGTGTGTGTGTGTGTGTGTGTGTGTGTGTGTGTGTGTGTGTGTGTGTGTGTGTGTGTGTGTGTGTGTGTGTGTGTGTGTGTGTGTGTGTGTGTGTGTGTGTGTGTGTGTGTGTGTGTGTGTGTGTGTGTGTGTGTGTGTGTGTGTGTGTGTGTGTGTGTGTGTGTGTGTGTGTGTGTGTGTGTGTGTGTGTGTGTGTGTGTGTGTGTGTGTGTGTGTGTGTGTGTGTGTGTGTGTGTGTGTGTGTGTGTGTGTGTGTGTGTGTGTGTGTGTGTGTGTGTGTGTGTGTGTGTGTGTGTGTGTGTGTGTGTGTGTGTGTGTGTGTGTGTGTGTGTGTGTGTGTGTGTGTGTGTGTGTGTGTGTGTGTGTGTGTGTGTGTGTGTGTGTGTGTGTGTGTGTGTGTGTGTGTGTGTGTGTGTGTGTGTGTGTGTGTGTGTGTGTGTGTGTGTGTGTGTGTGTGTGTGTGTGTGTGTGTGTGAACATAACCTTAGGCAACAATGACACAAAACACAATGAATCATCAAATCACGAAGTTGTCCATGTTTTTGGCCTGTATATGTAGATGTTATAACAAGTGTGCAGTGATATCTATGAAACTGCCGGGTGTTCAAACCCGTACGGAGAATAACTGTCCTGAGATATATATCAGTATGTTGATCGTTCCGCGTGGCTTGGCAGGCGCTATGCGTAGAATTCAACGGAGCGGTCAGCTAGCTGGTGTTGCGTTCTTCAAGCCAGGTGATGCGTGACGTTTTTTAGTCACCATACTACTGTTGCATGTCGTGACAGCGGATGTGATAAGGGTGACATACTTACAACTACCCCGATCATGTATCGGCGTGGTTGTTTTATAACTATACACGTATCAAGTGACACACGAGAGTGACGCTGCTGGAAACATTTCCGGTCACGTGTCTCAATCAAGTAGGGCCTAATTGATACGATGGCAATGAACAACACACTACCATGGTGGTAGTGGTGTTGATGATTGTTATGGTGGTAGTGATGGTAGTGGTTATGGTGATTATGATGATGACGATGGTGTCATCGTCATCATCGACTATGTAGTTGTTGTTGTTGCTACTGCAGCTGTTGCTGTTGTTTTGCATGTTAAACTAAGACATTGATCTGGGCTCGTGAATGCAATGAGCAGTAAACGATTATCCCGAGGCAATATTCTTCTACCCACGTCCGTCGTCAGCTTTTGCACATGCCGTGTGTCGCTACTGTTCCGTTCAGTGTATGAGCCGAGCCCACTTAATCATACTTCATTCATTGCCTTAAATCATCACCATCTTGATACTACTCGATTTTCTTCCACCCTTTTGTATTACAAACACATTATTATATGCAAAACTTTCTTCTTCGTTAAGCCTTTTCGACTTATTTATATGAAGTGTTTTCAATTATAGTAATGACAGGTGAGATTTGCGAATTGTGGCTAATCCCACAGTTGTCATAGACGTCATGTTAAAGGTCCAACACACGCGCGATACATCATAATACATACTTTAGGTAAAGCGGTATGTGACACTAAACTTCTATGCCTACATACATACGAGTGTGTGTGCGCGCGCGCGTGTGTATGGTGTATGTGTTGCGTGTTTGGTGTTTGGTGTGTGTGTGTGTGTGTGTGTGTGTGTGTGTGTGTGTGTGTGTGTGTGTGTGTGTGTGTGTGTGTGTGTGTGTGTGTGTGTGTGTGTGTGTGTCCAGTTATTAAATGTTGGGGTGACACACATATACAGATAGGCCAGATACTGCTTGATCAATGTGATTGTCTGTTCTTTCTATAAGTCTTTGTCCATAGATTCGAACAAGTTAACTAAAACGTGGATAGTGTAGTGGTTAGCATGTCGGGCTCAGGTTCAGAGAAGGCATGTTAACTATGTTTGATGTAAAAATCTGGCACAACACAACACCACTGCAATTACAACTGGAACACCATCTACTCACACACATTCATCACATGTTAGGCGATGTAGATAATGAACTTGTCTATATTTTGTCGTCAATCCTCTCGATTGATGGATAGCCCAAACACTCCCCATTTTCTAGCAGTCTACACTACAAAGTCACACGTCGTTCTCAGTGGGCGTATGCTGATAATTTCCTTGAACTATTGTGGTCATTGGTGCAGCATTGACCAGCCCGGTCAACGCTCCACATATGTCACGAATAGCTTACACTTAGCCACTCAGCGAACACGTCACGAAACGGCACGGTATGTTTTCAGGTGGCATCTGATGGCGTGTGTACAACTGAACACAATTAGGTCTTATAAGGTTATAGATAGTATATATCGAAGACTTACTGTTACTATTCAACTATACAGTGTATGTCTAACATGCTGTGTAAGAAAGGGGTCATTCATAATTGTCAACATTTTCGGAAGCATACAAAGAGTACGCTTTTTCTTGACCCCATCCCCTCCCCCAAAGAAGACTAAAAATGTTGATTGTTCTTATTAATACGTACCGACAATAACAGACTACTACAGTTTTATTAAGAATTAATTAAGATATATATATATATATATATATATATATATATATATATATATATATATATATATATATATATATACACACACACACATACATGTAAAATACCCGAATCTGTCGCCACAAATGAGCCAGTCGTCTTCACACTTTCTCGCCCCTTACTCTCTTCCCGGCGAAGTTCCATAACAGTACGGGTGTCGGTTGAAAACAATTTGATTTTCGGAAAATGTTGACAATTACACACGCACGCACGCACGCACGCACGCACGCACGCACGCACGCATGCACGCACGCGCGCGCGCCACACACACACACACACACACACTAACACACACACACACACGAGGCTTCGTGTATAATTTATAATGACGATATTATAGTATGACATAACCTGAAAATATATCAAAGAAATTATTATTTGTGTGTTGTATAAAATTAACGTTCAATGTTATTGCGACGCCGCTTGGTCGCTAAAGGTTGCACATGCGAGAGAAAAAGAAGCCAGAGTTTAACGGCTTAGCACTAAGATTTGATCGACTATCCGTACACATATATGTGAACAGTAGTTATAATACATTGTAGGGGTAATTCCATTGTAGGTATCAACGTCTGAATCATTCAACCGCTGTACGGCGGCCTCTTCCAGCAAATGGTGCGGTCATGCGGTGTCTTTGACATGCGCCGTCACGCGTGGCTGACTCCGTTCACCCCTTGCCATGCAATCCCTCAGCGTAGCCTAGATCGGCAGTGGTGCACGGCACAAATTTACATTTGAATGGCTGCTGCTGTGAATACCTCCCTCCAACAAGCGCATTTTCGTGAGCCATGCGTCGTGCACCCGGGCACCTTACCACTTTGGGTGTTGCCCACGGAAGGCTGACATTTTGATTTCGGTCGAAGCTCTTGTGTCGAGGCTACGAAAAAGTGCTTCAATTCGGCTTCAGTCGCCAGTCGACACCGCGGAAGAACCTGGCACAGTACGCCGAACGTTGATTTATCGTGTCTACCCTTTGATTGATACGTTTGGCGTCTAATCGGGTTGTGTTGTGTCTGGACTCTGGTCGAGAGACGTGGTGTGAGTGACAAGCGCGGGGAAGATGGAAGAAGGTGGCGGCCGCTGGTCGCTATTCCTTATTGCTGTCTTTCTGGTCGGCGGATCGTACTCAGCGGTAGGTAATTCTAGTATGAATGTCAATACAGGTATTCGTGGAGCGCAAAATAGTTTACAAAGCGTACCTAGTGCTATGTATGCACAGCGGAATATAGGAAGGAGTGGTTTATGTGTCACAGACGAGGCAAAGGGATACTGTTTTTCGTGACTCACTGACTGTCAACAAAGTAGCGATATAGTGTAACAGTTTATTTGCATTCTTTGATTTCGCAATCCTGTCTCACGTGTGAGTTTAGCGTGTGATCAATACAACACATGTGCCCCGCCTTGTTAACTTAACACTCTAATAAACTTTAATTAAAATCGCCAGCTATTCGATTATATAACTATATGAACTAATTGTAACATACCAATTATTGTATTCCAATATCTACAGTAATTATAATATAACAAGTAACATAAAAACATTATAACTGCTCGTGTAGTAACATTTTAAAGTGAAAAACCCCACTCTTTATATTCCAACGAGCTACAGTGATTTAAGCAGGGCGTGGCTGCGGTCACAGCTACAGGGGTCAGCAATGCTAACAGATCGCAGGCCTGCGCATTTAGAAAAAGTGAACCATCAGCACATCCAACAGGCGACGGAGTAGTGAATTCACATTTATTTGGGCCGACCTTTATTTGGTGGGCTGTTTCACGCTATGGTTAGAGGGACGACTAACTATTTTTGGCAATCATCAAAATAATAATTATTATTATTAACAAAATACGCAAGTTGGAGAAGCTTTATTTTTACAGTCACAATAACTGTGTGTGTGTGTGTGTGTGTGTGTGTGTGTGTGTGTGTGTGTGTGTGTGTGTGTGTGTGTGTGTGTGTGTGTGTGTCTGTGTCTGTGTCTGTGTCTGTGTCTGTGTGAGTGTCTGTGTGAGTGTCTGTGTGAGTGTCTGTGTGAGTGAGTGAGTGTGTGTGTGTGTGTGTGTGTGTGTGTGTGTGTGTGTGTGTGTGTGTGTGTGTGTGTGGCGAGTGTGTGTGGTGTGTGTGTGTGTGTGTGTGTGTGTGCGTGCGTGCGAGCGAGCGAGCGAGCGAGCGAGCGAGCGAGCGAGTGAGTGAGTGAGTGAGTGAGTGAGTGAGTGAGTGTGTGCGCTATGGGCGTGCGGCTATTTGAAATTACTTTAGGATCGTGTTTTCAAGTAAAGTACGCCTTATTACCGGATGCGTCAGATTATGGTAATGACCAACTGTGTATTGAATGTGGAAATACCCACTCGTCATATCTGTACTCATGCTCAAGCAAGAACCAGTTACTACTTCCTTGTGCGCGATGATTAACCATTATTGTATGGAGCGTGAGTCATGGAATCATAGCTTGCGTCTGCTCGGCGTCAACAGGGACACACGTCGGTCACGTCTCGCTGACCGACCATACAAACAAAGTACACCAAGTCGACGGCAAGACAATTCATCGCCGCTTTGTTAGACGGTTGAATGCAGTTGCGTGGTTATTCTCGTGTTGACTAACATTGTCTCTTGCTTCGCTCAGAGAGCATTGTCGGGTGTGGTAACTTAATTGCGATCGTGCCGATAAAAAACATGTAATCTGCACACAGGAGTCCGTCATACCCATGAGTAATCCCATGTACCTGTACGACTGTAATTAATGTCAGTCCTACTCATGAGTAATCACACCCTTTGTGACAGCGACTCGTATCAATCGGACAAAGAACAATTTTTTTTAATTTAAACATTAATTTTGCATTCTGATATCGTCCTTCGGCTAAGCATAAATTTCCGGTGAATATCTTCCGCTAGTCCTTTCCCCCCAAAAAATATTATCGACTACGACTGACATGTTGCTAACAGTGAACGTTTGGATCGAGTATGTAATAAGTCGCCGTAACTCGTAAGTATGCTGAAGCTCATGCACACGAAGAGGTAGAGGGAGGTATGTGGCGCGAAAATGGCACTGACAGAGATAGGCATAATTTTATATATTCGTCAAGATCACAAGCATTTGGTCAGCCTATGCGACAAATTATCTTTGCAGAGAGAGTGGCAGTAAAGATTACCTGAGGGCAGAAATTGGGGTGCGGTTCACGAGAATAGCATGGAAAGCATATGAGGTGGGCAGTCATAATTAAATAACTTAGCGCTGATCGATGAGGACTTACTTGAGGACAAGAGCGTGATGACCTATTGCACAAAGACACGTTTAGAAATGACAGAGAAGAACGTTGTGTGAATAGAGAAGGTTATTGCATGATAGGTGGAAGGAGACAACAGTCGGGACTGTATTCAATTCAACAGCAACATTGGTTTATGACCTGCGGTTATTGATAATAATGGCAAATTACATGTGTATAACTAATGAGTGACTGTTGCATTAGGCCTCCAGTTTGTTCCCCCGCCCACTCAACCTTTCCCGCCCTAAATCTCATAAATTTATGCAATCAATAGTTGAATAATTTGGTTTATACACATGTCGACGCCGCGCGTTGCCGAAACGCTAGCTCCTTCTATTTAACACAAATGGGGGCAAATGTCAAAGGTCCATGTGCCTAGAGGGATGCACATAGCAGGGCACATTCAACGCATGTTGTAGTTTATATCAAACGGTAGAACGCGCCAAATTCCAAATTGTACTTGCCTCCCCCCAACCTCTGATCCGCACTTGTGTCTATAGAACTGGCACCAAGCCTTCGGCACGTACCACTCCGCCGTCTAAGAGGGGTGTTGTTGAACATTTGTTGCTGTCACACCACCGCAGGCCTTCACTAACGCCATGTTTTCCGAGCTATTGTTTCGTGTCATAATTCATGACAAGTCAACACGTTCGCGCCGCAGGACATAACATATCGGAAGACGGGGGTGGGATATGTTGCCGAGAATCATCGGAGAATGTGTTGCTGACGTTCAACATTTCTTGTTACGTCGCATCTCTGTAGCCACCCACAAAACAATGACACTATAGTGTGTCAACAGTTCACTAAATTTAATATTGAAGGTGAACCTCCATCTACAACATTACATTTTATATTGCGTACTTAGCCCTACCTCCCGTAACCCTTGGCTTGGCCTATCCTAATCCTAGCCTAGGCTGAAGGCTAAGCCTATAAGCCCCGGCCTCATATCACAAACGCCCAGGATGTTGTAAGAAATGACTCGGTGATAACGTTGATATTTTATTCAATATAAGATACCCATTCTGAACTCCATGTGCACCTTCATTTTATTTTGGCATTTTTAATACTTTTTAATTTTCTGGAGAAAAAAACACTACACAAATCAGCGGTGAATATAACCCCTAGCGAGAATCCTACTAAATCCCAAGCAACAGTTAACAATTGACGCATTCGACAGAGGGCGTGGCAGGCATCAATGTGAGCAGACGACTGTGTAGTCATTTGCCGATTTTTCCATAAGCCTTCGAGTACGTAAACTGTGAAACAGTCGTAATGTGTCAGCATTGCTACTTATCAGGAAATGTTTATGAGCACCTAAGGTCATCATGCGGTGTTATCACAATAATCTAACCTACTCACCTAGGCCTAGCCTGGCTTTAGTGGCTAGAGCCAGCCCATCCCCCATGGCATGGCCATACAATGGATGCCATGCCCATGGCTACTGTCTGAGACGACTGAGCTTCTCAGGTGAGCTAGATGTTGATGGACAGGAAATGTATATTCCTACGTAAAACGGGCCTTGCGGGTAAGCCGATCCTCCGATTAATTGAATCTTGTATTCGATGTTATCTATTTGTAATCGATTAATGGACTCCGTCACAATTAATAATTATACCAGAGCTAGCCTAGCCTAGGACCTGCAAAAAAATAAAAACGACCATGTTTATGGTGGTGCACGTTGATTGTATGTATATTAGGCAACAAGATACCGTTTACAGAATTTAAATATCTATGCATTCAAAACTTATGGCAATTTTTAATTTCAGAAAATTATACCAAATTTGTGACCACTGATCAGCCTCCTGTGTAGCTAGCATACGATACGTTCATACACAGTCTGGATCGCTCAACTGAAATGTACTTGCAAACTGCTATAACCTTATAGTTTGTCAGATATATTTGTAAAAAAAAATTATGGATTATTTGTCGGACTTTCAGTAACTTTTTCTATTCAACTATCTTTAAAGTCCAGTAAATTGTTCTGCACCCACGATGGAATCCAGTGTACTCTTAACATAATTAATTATTTTCTTGTGAGACTTTTTAGTAACGTATTTTATACATGTGAGTATTTATACAAGTTAACTGGCTCAGTACAAATACCGTTTTGCGACAGACTTCAATAACCGTTAGGTATGCTTCATTAGCAGATTGACATATATAGTACATATTTCTATAGCAGATCTGTTTGTCAGCCTTGTAAATGTTTCTTGGCGATGTTTCTCTGTAAATAAATTTAAAATAAACCACCCACCATAAGCAGCATATTGATTTGCCTAGGAAATCTCACTATACATGTACCATCATTTATTGATAAGATCCTCAAATTAGCACATAAATTTAAAATATTAACCTCATTAGAACGATTATATATTTAAATATACATTCATGCCTAAATATTGTCTTTAAATAGTAAAGATCAGTGCAATTCTGAAAACAAATGGTCGGAAAATTCGAAACGACTTAGCTAAAGTGAGCTACATGCAATTTGTATGAAATTTTCAGGTTCTTCTTATTAAATATTCATCTAACTATTAGCCAAATTTCAGAAAACTTCTCAACGTGCTACAAAGATATAATTATCCGAACATATCGCATAATCACTCATCAAAATCAAAATTAAATAACTCACTTCCTAAAATTTTACAATTCACATGGTGGCATTCTCTGTCATCTTGGGTCTCAGAGAAATGTGATTTCACCATCGTACGATTAATTAATGTGAGGTTCTTAAAATTAGTTTCCCTGGGCCTCCTCCCCCCATGAGCAGAAAGCCTAATGGATTTGCAGGTCCCTACCAGAACTATTAGATATGAGCTGGGGCACCTCCCCCCACGTGGAACCGAACGTGCACAGATCTTACTCAATCTCGGACATTTTGTCGTTTAGTACGGTATCTGTTTTAAGTTTTTATACCATTCGTGTGAGGGCGCTGTGTGTTTAAGAGCCCCAGCTTGGATGGATTAGCTCTGCCTCTGGTTATACCATATTCAGACTATTCAACTTCATGCTGTTGTTCATGGACATGGTTGTTCTGCTACAAAATAATAGGCTACCCATACTTCTACGCTGACTGGCTCATAGCATAGGCTACACCATAGGCCTAAGCTAAGTAATGTTTGAGTAAGATAAAATATGAACTCCCCGAAAGTTATCACTGGTGACACAGGAAGTAATTTCATCTTGGTGGGCTGAGAACCGCCGGTACTTAACTTCATCTTCCCTGCTGTCTCGTGCTCCCAGGGCAGACAGTTGGAAATTTGTTGTGCCTCATCACCCTAAATTTTGCTTGCTGCTATTTTACTTAGAAGGGGGGCAGAACATTTCTATGCTACTGGCCCCCATTTTCTCATTCATGAATATTCTTAAGACCACCAGTGTTTTCACACATTTCCGCTGCCATCTCATCGTACCTTCTGATTTACTGGGGGGGGGGGCAAACCATGTCTGAAATTCCAGTATAGAAGAATCATAAACACCAGTACAACTGATAAACTTATAGTTGAATAAAATCAAAGTACTTGCCAAATGTGACAGGCACATTAGATGTGAATTTGTCATATAACAATTTTGTATGTGAATTTCAAACAAACATTGCCCGGTAAACGTGTTAAAAACACGGAAACTCGTTATGCAAATAATCCATGGCTAACCAATGGACTAAAAAATGCATGCAAAAAGAAAAATCGGCTATACAAAATGTTTCTGTCATGTAGGACATTAGCCGCAGAAACCAGATATAAAACGTACAAAAATAAAGTTACCTCAATACTTAGATTATCTAAGAAAACATACTACAGTAAATTGTTAGATGAACACCGTAATAACATAGCTGAAACATGGCAAATTCTGAGAACAGTAATTGGCAAACATCTTAAACCTTCCAGCTACCCCAATCATTTCATTGTAGAAGGAAGCAAGGTTGATAACAAAATAGAGATAGCTAATGTATTTAATAAAAAAATTACAACTATTGGACCTGATTTAGCTAATAACATGATAACACCCACTAAAACATCTGTATATGATTACTTAACTTCTAGAAATAAGGAAAGTATGTTTCTTTCACCAATTAACGCATGTGAAGTCATATCTGTTGTAAACGGTTGTTAAAGCAAAACATCCACTGACTGCGATTACATCGATTTTAGATTAATTAAAAGTGTAATTACATCTATTGTAAAGCCAATAACACATATATTTAATTTATCTTTCCAAACTGGAACTTTTCCTGAAAAAATGAAAATCGCCAGTCATACCACTTTTTAAGTCGGGAAGCAAAAATTATTTCAATAATTATAGACCCATTTCCCTGCTCCCACAATTATCTAAAATCCTGGAAAAGCTATATAAAAACAGACTAAACACATTTACAAAAACGTGCGACATATTGAATCCTTGTCAGTATGGGTTCAGGAAAAAAATGTCCACTACACATGCACTTGTAAAAGTAGTGTCTGAAATTACAAATTCCTTAAATAAACGAAAACACTATTGGTGTATTCATCGACCTACAAAAGGCTTTTGATACAGTAGACCACCAACTGTTATGTACGAAACTGGAATTCTATGGTATTCGCGGAGTTGCTTACCAATGGATAAGGAGTTATTTATCAAACAGAACGCAATACGTTAGTTATGAAGGACATAAATCCGAAGTTTTAACAATACAGTGTGGTGTTCCTCAAGGTTCTATCTTAGGTCCGCTATTGTTTACAATATATGTTAACGATATGTGTAATGTGTCTAAGCTACTGAAGTTTATTTTATTCGCCGACGACACAGATATATTTCATAGTCATAGTAAATTACCAGATTTAGATAGTGAACTAAATACGGAGCTTGATAAGATGTACAAGTGGTTTTGTGTAAACAAACTGTCATTAAATATTGCTAAAACTAATTATATATTATTTGGCAGATATACCCATCAACAAGATGTTGCTATCATTATCAATAATGTTACTATACAGAGAGTTCAAGCCACTAAATTTTTGGTGTCTTAATTGATGAATCGTTAAACTGGAAGAACCACATTAACATGGTGAAATCTAAGCTATCGAAAGTTGCATCTGTTATATACAAAGTTAGCCATTGTATCAACCACTACAGCATACGTATTCAATAGTGTTCATTATTTTTACCTCACTTAATGTATTGTTGTGAAATATGGGGAAACACATGTGACAAACATACAATGTATTATATTAATACAGAAAAGAGTAATTAGACTGATCCAAAGTGCTAATCGATGGGATCATACAAATAACTTATTCTATGAATATCGCATCCTTAAATTCAATGATATAGTTGAACTAAATGTGTGTTTGATGCCTATCATAATGTTTTACCATACAATCTTCAACAGTTATTCATAAAATCTATTCCATTATATTCTGCACATAGAACACATCAATTCATCAGAGAAAATGTCCGCATAAATATGAGAGCAATGTCCATACCTGTACTTGGCATGAAATTGTGGAATTCTCTCAACGAATCCTTGTGTTAGCATAATGTCCAAATATACATTTAAACGTCATTACATTAATATTCTCATAGGCAAATATACCATGTAAATATACATGATTATAACGAAAATTTACATTTGTTGTGTGCACGTATGTATTTGTTGTGTAACAGCATCATTACAATTAAAAACTAAGAATTGCCACATCATTTTTATGAAAAGTGTTCACAGGGGTAGACACATATAACTGTTTCACTTCATGTCTACTCCTTTTCAAAACATATTTCTTAATTGTATTTCATTCGTGCCATGTGACTTTGTATTGCTTGCTTTTTAATGTTGTGTGTTTTGAAATGAATTGAATTGAATACTCTCGATTAGAGAACAGATACCTTGGAATGTATTAACTAAAACTGTCTATCAAGACACATTGATTTAAATCACCTGGGGACCGTTTCACTAAGATAAAGTGCACATCAGGAAAATCCACCCATAAACAGAATCAGACGAAAAATTTAAAGAGAACTTTCAAAATGCATTTCACTAACATGATCCTTACGGAAATCATAAGCTACGGAGCACTTTTGCCATAATACTAATCAGTAATCTGTACAGTTGGCACAGTTTGGCAAAACACAATACTTGTCAAAATGCTTTTGAAAATATGCCTCACTGATCATTTGTCAACCATTTATGACTTTTTTCTCGCTGTGGGAACATCTAAAATGCAATCATGTAAAAGTGGCTGCTGTATTACAGTGTTAACATTTAGCGAGAGCTTCGCTGTTGAATATTTTCAGTTTACAAGATTGTAGGGAACGCCAACACCTTAAACTGAAATTCTGTCATCGAGTATAATAATATGAATGTAGCTATATACAATTTTAATTAGATGCAGCCTATGTTTGCTCAAAAATTGATTAATAAACATCACAAGAACCTTGACCTTCGCTAAACCATAAACTGCACTACAAATGTCAATGGGCCAAGATACTAATGTCATGTATACAATCATGCATATCTTTGTTTTATAGTGTGGTATGGCATACTCATAGAAACTTGCTTTCCTAGGTGCTTTTTTATTGATCGGAAGCAGGATGAAATAGATGCTAGTGAAATGCAATTTTTCTAAGTAAAGTGAATGTTCAATTTTATTTATCAAAATCGGTGTTAAGAGCACTTCAAAATGTTAGAGAAACAGTCCCCAGTAATTTATTACAAACACATCCTGTTTTAATATTAACTAAAAATTACATGGCACGTGATAATAATTATTAGCATATGTATTTGCTTGCATACTCAAACTTACAATTGTATTTTTCTACTGTATCATGCACTGAATGGGTTCCAGCTAAACTATGATTCACAAGGATTCCTCTTAGGAAAGACGCATTTTGAACTGATAATCTCTTAGATAAGTAGGTAGAGATAAGCATTTGTGAATCATCCTACTTCTCAGCCACACATTCCTTAATGCCATGGACTACATAAGTAGCAAAATTGTCTTTACATAAGCTACTTGCCTGGTGATATGTCTTGTGTTTCCAGTACCATTCCAGTATTAAAAAGTTGCAAAACACTGACATAATTTACCTGTTGACACTATGTGAGCTACATGTTTGTAAGCACAGTACACATGAACTCAAATTGGTACTATTAGTGTGATGACATCATATCCTGGTTAATCTTTACAAGTTGATAGTGGTGGTTAATTGTAAGGAAGGGCTGGGTTACTCATAGTCTGATGGCTGCTGCCACTGCCCACCAGATAGCTATTGTTATGTCAGTGAACAACACAATGGTTTGTTGATACAGATGATAGGTGAACCAGAAGATGGAACACACTAGAGGCATTCTGTTTCCTTTGCTTTGTCTGTATAATTGCAGTTGATGGCAACTGTTATCTGCTTGTCTGATGGGAGTTTGAATGAAGAACAACAGTTACTGTTGGTCTCAGGTTAAGGGGACGTTTACCTTCTCGCTGAAACATTATGGTTGCATTTAGCGTGTTAAAAGCAACCACACAATTCAATAAAACAACATTTTAAGTTGTTTAAACATGCTGTTTGGATGCCATTCAAGGTGATTCAGATGAAGAACTTCCTGTATACATGAAGTTATAAATAAATAGCTGTAGAAAGTACAAAAGTACTACATTGATTGATTGATGTATCATGACTACCGAGTTAGTAGTATTGTGGTCAAATGTATCCACTTCAAGTGCTTGTCCAATTCAAGTGATGAATGGGTGTGAGAGTGTCCACCACAGACACCAGGACAAAGTACAGTCATCAGAGGCATACCGGCAATATCTGAAAGGCAGAATCATGATATTTCCAGTTCTAAAATTTAATGACAATTAAATACAGAAAACAAGTTACCAAAGAGGGCCTTGGTGCAGTGCCCTCAAATATACCACTGGTATTACCATGAAATCTGAATAATAACTACATTTAAATATTAATACTATCTTCCTTTCTTTTGGGTTATTTCTTTATCTTTGAAAACATTCTTAAGACTAAAAAGTAACATAACTTGTATACACTTCAGAGTCTGGTACAAAATTACTTACTGATAACAGTGTTTTATGGTAACTTTAGTTATTTTTTACACATTGTTATGACTGATTTTCATCAGGACAGTGCAATATGCAATCCTGATCTACCATCCAATCTATAATATGGCCCATTTTCCCGTAGTTGATAATTCTAGTTTAGGGTCTGGGTTCAGTTCTTGATCAGCCAAGACATACCTGCAAATGATGGTGATAACAGCTGCATTTAAAATTGTTTCCAACACGTGACAGGGTTCTATTAACTGACTATTCTGTGTATATTGTAGTTCAATGTTATTATCTTAAAAGCTAGGTCACATTGTCATTGAACTATTCAGCCTTTCAAAACATTTGCACCAAGCTGACCTTTCAATGCTGTCACTGGGGGAGATCACTGCTTGTCCGCAGTGGTTCTTTTACATCCTAAACTGAGATGGGACTAACATTAATGTGATTCTTCAATTCTTGAGGGATACACAGTCCCCAAAGTTGATAGCTAGGTTTTTACTCCAAATATACATGCCTGCCATGTCGGGGTGTTGAACCTGGGCCGCTGGCATGCCAGATGGAAATGCTAACAACTGCACTACACCACATTACACCGCTCTGCACAGCACTGCACTACACTACACTAGCCTCTCAACTGAACAATGAATGTATCAGTCACCTGCAAAATTATCATGTTGTGGCTGGCCGAGTAAGTAGATCAACTACAATAATAAATTACTCTTAAAAAAAACTATCTACCAGTTTGTAAGTCACAGAGAAAATATTTGTGTAAATAATTAATTGAAATGTATTTATTCTGTAACACACTATATAGTCTGGTTTACAGTGGCATTTTATTTCTTTTATCACCTGATTTTGTTTTACGACATCACAGCCACTCTATTAAACAGTTCCAAACAAACGGCGCTTTTGCATTAACCAATTTTAAAGAGAATACTAAAAGTCCTACACGTTTAATGAAAGTGTTTCATTGTTCTGCATGGATTACGTACATTTATAACTTGACACTGATCAGTGATGTCCAACGAATTGTCAGGGAACTAAACAACCTTAAACAGAACAAATAGTTATACAAGGTAAAGCTTTATTTACCACTGGCTTTAGAATAAGAATAATTTATTTGACCATAAAATACATATTATATACACTATACAGCAAATGAATGAGGAGAATTCAGTGTATATGTTTAGGGAGACTCATTAAGGCATCATACATGCTGTTAACATCCTTTAGATCCTAACTGCCTGCAATTCACTGCTCCATCATGATTCTCATCTAATAAAAAGTTCCCACTGATGACATGAGGCATTGAAGTAAACTTCAATATCTCATGTGTTGTCATTTACAGGCTATGTCATTTTAAACCTTAATCTGTTTGCTGTGCTCTAGTTACTCACATTAGAAACTTTTGAATTGACACCATCTGAAAACATCTCGGCGATCTCGTGAAATGCAGTGCATTTCATTGTTTATAACATCATTGAGTCTAATGGGGTAACACTACGAACAGAAGATATGTATGCACATATTAATTAACACATGCACACCGTATACAGACACCCATTAATGCATGCACATGCACACATTGATTCGTATGCACACTCATACATATACACATGTATATTGAATTATCAAAACACTGTTTCTTAACAAACTTGCTCATTAATTGATTGAGGTGAAAATATCCAGTTAGGAATTATTTATGATGGCCTAATAGAACATTATTTTGTTTTCCAGACGGAGATAACATTTGAATGCCCTTCAGGTAGGTTGTTTTTCTTGACATTTGTCATCATGCAGTGTATTTATGGTCAATTGTAATTTATCAGCGTAACACAGTGGCAATCTTTCAACAATCTGATGTATGTCATCTTGTGTTTTTGATGCAATCACTTTATATATTCACTTATTACAATTATTCAGTATCTGATTCCCATGTAACCTTTAGTGTATCGAAGTGGCGTAGTCGGTGCACAGCTTTTTATGTTGTTACTCTGTGCCTAACAAATGTCCCGGTACACTTATTTATTTGATTAAAAATGTCACCTTATGTACACTTTATAACATTATTTGGCATTGTACATTTATTAGATTTAGACATTTTTATTATAGATTTGCATTTGTTTCACTTGCGCTAATTCACAGTGATTTATCACTTATTGAGCATCATGAGGCTCCCTGTTACAGCTAAGTTTGCGTCATCTTCTTTGATCCCAAAGTTTTTGACCATTAGATTTCTATTGTCTGCTTAGGTGAATTGATTCGGGATCGCTAGTTTTCAGTTGCTCTGTATGGTACATTGATAGTTAAAACCACATTACTGCCTCGTGCATAAACCATAAGTGTAGTCACTGCGTGCATTGCATCAAAATTCATAAGTTCTGGTCATACCTAACAGGTGGCATTTTCCATTATTTTACATGACATGTGGCAGTTTCCATTTAGTATGTTTGCTAACCTGTACTATTATTCGACACTATACACGATTACTGATTGTTACCGATTTGTCTCCGTAAGTGTCTTTGGCACTATCTATTATTTGGCACATAAGAGTATGTATACACACTGTAGCTACATTAACTTTAAACAACTAGTCATGGGTAAATTAGTGTCATTAAAGTAATTAAACTTGACAGCAACTTCAACAAGCATACTTTCTTTGAATATAAAAAAGGCAGTGTTAAGTCTTAAGATGCCAGAAGTTACTGCTCTGTATGTGGTTATGGTTCAGTTGTTATTTCAGCTTAAATAAAGGAGACAGTCTAGTTTAAAATGTCAAAGAGGTCACTGTTCTTGGTTTGGTATGGCTTATCATGGTTCACTTGGTCCTTTGATTCATACAGTTTCCAAGCTTATAATCAACTTCTAGATTTTAATCTTTATATCTACATGTATACACATACATACAATGTCCATTCATAATATGCCTCATGGACATTTAGATTGATGTGGTGGGTACAGATAGAATGGTATGTTGTTTATGAATGTGGTAACTAATAATCGTAATAATGGCAGGATGATTAAAATTGCTATCATATTTTAAAGGAATGTTCACAAACTAGTTCTTGCTGAATCTTGCATACTGATACATGTATTGACGGTTTATTTCATTCTTATCAAAGCCATACCATACTGTTATTACTCTTCTATGTCTCATATAGCATTGATAATAACAATACACAATACATCAATAATACAGTCAATAATAGATCATGTCATTTTGTAATTATGTCCATCACACTCCACTGTCATTTGGTCGAAGAAAGGAAACTGATATGTATGTATATAATAGTGATGAAATAAACAAGACTGATGTGTAGACATCGATCATCACTTATAATTTGAATATAGACATTCACCATTTGTACATAAATAATTTGAACATATTAGTTGGGTTCCTCGACATGTATTTGTCTAAGCTGTTAATCAATTTGCATCTCAGAGATACTATATAATATGTTTTTCTTGTTTTGACAATCTAGTTATCATCATAATTACATTTCAGATGTTGATGCGTGTGTTTATTTAATCATTTGCAGGATGGTTTCTAAATGGACCAGATTGCTACAAAGTATTTCCAACAAAGGTTGTTTGGGAAGATGCAGACAACCAATGCCAAAAGTAAGATGTCTACCTTATTTTGTTATTGCAGAAATTTTGCTGTCAAGAAATATCTTTATAGTATTAATGAGCACTACCTCACAAGGCTCACACCCACTCGAGCCCTCAGTGGCACATGCTGAAGAACTAATTCACCATTAAGTGCTTGCATGTAGGAGAAAGGCCCTATAGAAAGCATATAGAGCACATTTGAGTTGTGGACTATTTACCGGTATAACATTGAACTGATATTTTTGTAAGGTTGTAAAACTGGTTTTCTATTTATCAAAACCAGTATTCCACAGGTTATGTTACATCACCATGAAAAAGTATTTCTGAATTTTTACATCCATGTAAAACTCATAAAATTAAACAAAAAAAGACATACAACATGTCCTGGCTTCTGTTCCATTTGAAATGTGCATGCTTGAAAGAGCAGATGGTACAAGTTGGTCAGTGGGGTTGTTCATAACCATACATTTCTTATGCATAGCTGCAGAACTCCTGTAGGGAGTGGTTTGACAATAAGATTAAAAGACTACATGTACCTTCAAGCACACACCTTGCAGCATTTCTCAGTTGATGCTTTTAATAAGTTAAAATACAAAATCAGTATGTGGTCTTTCAACGGTATATTTTATGTGCACCATATACCATATCAAATATATCGTATGATTATTACAAACATACTAGATGTGGAGATAAAACAGTCAAACAACATACAAGTGGTGTTTAACTTTGAGGTGTGCGAACACCTTTCTATCACCCATATATCACAGTTGCCGCTGTCCTCTAGACATGACTCACTGGTAACAACAGCACCTGTGTGGAATGTAATTGTCGGGGTTATCATGATTTATCCAAGGGGTGGAAATATGCATGTGTTGAGTCAGGGTGAAGTGGAGCATGGTAGTGAAATTGTGTCTTGTCTGTCATGTGTAACACTGTCTGTGTCATGTATAGGAACCAGCTGGAATTATGGCTTTTTGTATCATTGTGAGAAACAAATGTTTGGTTCCACAGTACGTTAGTGACAGGGAACAAATTGTGACCACAGACAATTGTTTGGTGACAATTATTAACAGACTGAAATTTAAGAAGTGATGATGTGACGAAGCAACCTTTTTGTTCATATAAAATAAATGAAACAATGTCCTGCACTCAGAGGGCTTTATGCAGGATAAAATTATTGCCAGTCACACAAGTTTTGGTGGACACGTGGATGTGAACTGTTAAGCCAGTTTACAAACTTTTAAATGTGTCTGATGACCTGAAATGGACTACAAACACACATGTGACACCATTTCACTGCCTTTCAAGGTATAACTAACAATATCTCTGGTTTTGGAAGACTTGCTCCTTTCATTTTCTACACGGGCACAACCCGTCCATCATATTTCTACCCGTCCATATTCGTTTTTACCCGCCAAATGACAGGTGGATGGGTCTCTACATAAAGCTATGACTGCATTACAACAAAACATACAAACCAGCTGGCTGCAGCATGCTCCATGGAGGCTCTATGGAAGCCGCGGATTGTGGATGTCATGTCATGAATCTCTGTACTCACAATGTATGCTCCAGGCAATTAGTACATGGTAACGGGCCACGCCCTGCATAAAAAATTAATGTCTAGTGGACTGCTTCTATGTATGTGAGTTCACATACATTTGCCAAGAAAATTTTAGACGCATCATCAGTCATACTTATAATAACAAATATGATATTCAAGCATGCATACATGGTTATGCCAGTATTAGGCACTGCATGAAGAAGTCAATGACCGTCAATCAGGTCTTTTCATGAGACGTTTGCTTTATCATAAACCAGAAGGAGAGCAATGACATAGTGCAAGAGGGTTGGACACTTGACTCTGAAACAAACAATTCTTGGTTTGAATCTTCCTGGCCTACTGTCTCAGGAAGCCACCGTCAGTGCCTAATATTGGCACACAGAAATCTCTCTGTGAACTCATATTCATAGAAGCAGTCCACCAGATGTTATGCAGGGTGTGGCCAGTTACTATGTACTAGTTGCATGGAGCATACATTGTGAGTACAGAGATTCATGACATGTATACATCCATAATCTGTGGCTTCCATAGAGCGTGCTGCAGCCAGTTGGTTTGTAATGCAGGACATTGTTTTATTTAGTATATATGAACAAAAAGGTTGCTTCTTCACATCATCACTTCATAAATTTCAGTCTGTTAATAATTGTCCCATTCCCTACATGACAAAATAAAATCAGTAAATAACCAGGTTTGTCTTATTTTGTTTGTAGTATTTTTTGTTTATCAACATCCAAAGTATCTCCTGATGTCATCACACCATCACATGGTCATGTGTCATTTGACATGGGTCCTTTCTTTTCTAGCACTATCATTGACATGACTCTTGATGATTCAAAATGTGTTTTGTGTTTTACTTGTCAAGGATATGCACTATTCAGGCAAACGCTCGTGCAATATATCATACAGTAGAAAACTCAGGTAATATTTAACTTTTAATCTGGCTGATTCTGTTGTAAATAATATGTTGTACGTTTCTCTATCAGGGTTGGGGCAGAGTTGGTGAAACTCGCTGCTTTTGATGAGAACCGGATTGTAGGGGAAATTGTTGCCAACACAACCAGCATCAAGAAGTACTGGATTGGTAAGTGTACTTAGACTGATAGAAGATAACTGTTTCTTCAAAAACTGTCTCTTTAAAAGTATAACATGACATGGTCTACTGTCACTCTTTTTCAAACATGTAAAATGTAATTTTAGGGTTATGTTTTCAAATTGCAGGTTGTAGTTCATCCTGGGTTTGCAAGCCCCAAATAAGCACTGTACTTTATCTTGTAAGTAAGCCTGGGAAGGAGTTCTTACATTAATTCTTACGTCCTTGTCTTTTTCGAGTTTGGCATTTATTGCAGTGAGTTCTTTTTCAAATTCACATGGTTTATGAGAAGAATGTACTATTTAATGCAGTTCTATAAGCCTATACAGTTCGGCGGGACATCAGAGCTACGAATAAACTTTGAGTAAGTTGACAGTTTTCCTACTAAGGTCAACTACTATATGCCCTGCCCCTTCATATCATGTTCAGCATTTCTGACATAGTGACATCAGTCAGTGTGGGTGGGTCACAGCATAGGCTGGGTCACAGCATAGGCTGGGCAAGTAGATTTTATACCTTTAACCATCCACTAGAAAGTTAGTTTTCTTTTTGATTTGCAGTGTAAATGTTAGTATTACCTGTGAGATACACATGAACCAAACACCTGAGCTACAACAATTACAAATCTACTCTCTTGTTTCCCATTCTCCCAGATACTCTTGGCAATAGTGGCAATAACATTTCTGCTATAATTACTTTTCTATAAGTTTTCTTTGAGCAGTTATTTACTGTCAAATTACCATGAATGTGGTTGCAGTCTATCTCATTGAGTTAATCTCAGATTAGTCATTACTCAGTAAAATATAGTAACTTGTTTAATTATATAGATATGCATTGCATTCATTTACATTGTTATAATAGGTATTTATTAAATTTCTTGGCATAAAATATTTGTTCTATTAAGCATACATGCCTAATTAGGAGACATCCTAATTTTTATCAGGTCAGGCCAAATACAGATCATCAGAACAATAATTTTTGGAATTCTTAACCAGTGAATGAATAACAACAGTCCAATTGCCTTCACAGATTTTCTGTGTCCAGGTATCATTTTGATCACGTGAGTTTGCTGATAAACTTACAAAGCTATGTGTACATGCACATTCCCAGACTGAATTCATGTTGAATTATTTCGTAAGACATGACAGCTAGCCTGTTCACCTATATTTCAAGCAGTCATTTTTAAACAAATGGCAGCCACAAATGGTGGACTAAATTTTTATTTGCCCTATTTAAATTTTATGGAAAGATTTTCGACAGGTGGCTTTTATGGTGCCCATGTGAAATGCATTGAGCCATCTTGTATTGAATGATGGCATGAAACAACAGTAGTGCCACCTGGTGTACCATGATCACATTTTTATATGAAACAACACAATGTAGTGTACATATATTAGTACAAAGTTTGTGATGTATCACAACATTTAAAATAATTTTAGGCACATTGTGTGTGTAATAGAACAAATATAGTTATAAATTCCTAAATATGTGGTTTTTAACAACAACATATATAATTACATGTATATTGTAGGCAAACACGACCACTCATACGGCTACTGGAGTGCTGATCAGCCACAGGGAGATGACGAAAGCTGCACATATGTCAGCATTGATGAGAAACAATACTACAAATATGCGTGGTCACTTGATTCCTGTCAAGAAGCTTTGTCCTATGTCTGTCGTGCCCCAGCCTGTCTACAAGGTCAGTGCGTCACAGGCAGATTGAAGGGGCATGGGGGCAAGTTGTCCCGTCTAGACCTTCGAAATTTGTCTGTTTCTGTAAACTTTTGAATGTGCCCCATTATGTACTGCCCAGAAGAAAATGTGAATACAGTTGGAGGTGTCTGTACCCCTTCCTAAACTGTCCTTTATGGACCTGCCCCTGTGTGTTTGGAGACCTGCACCATCATGTCTGTGCTTTGTTGAAGATGTCTGGGTATTAATGTTTTGTTCATAAATGTGATATGTTGTATAAATGACATCATGCATGTGTATATTGATGTTTTTTGATACAATGTTTTTCAGTTTCTGAGACAAAATTGAGTGTGCATGCTTGAACATGTGGTAAGAGAGGGACGTGTCATTTGCACAGCATTAACATCAAATGATTTTTGCAAAGTAGATTAAATTATTAGAGTAAACATGAAAAAGTTACTTGTATGTATCGATTGTTTTCCTTTGTAAGATAAAGTGGAAATTAAAATTGTCTTCAGGGTTCTTCCATTGTACCAATGGAAAGTGTGTCAAGAAGAACACAGTTTGTGATGGAAAGGATGACTGTGGGGACTTCTCTGATGAACTCGACTGTTGTAAGTTTCTGCTCTACCATTCTTTGTGTACGAATGTAAATTAAACAAATGAAATACATAATTAATAATGCATTTTTTTGTTAAATAATATATCCAGTTTAACGTTATATATATATATATATATATATATATATATATATATATATATATATATATATATTTGTTGTTTTATTTGTCTTGCTGAAAATGACACACGTAGTAATAACAAATAATAAATATAACTTTATTAAGACATGAACAATTCTGGGGCTGGTGCCATGTTCATGCTTACAAAATCTGCATTTACATAAATACATAAGAACAAATAAATAAGTTATAAAGTAATAAGGTAAATAAAACACACATTAGTAAATATACATATGCACGTAAATACCAGAGAACAAATATTGTGTTAATGGATTATAACAATTAACAATTTCTGTAATAAAAGGTAGACAGTTGCCAAGCCCTGAGTTGGCTCCTATGATAGACTGTATATACTATATATTTCTGTGTACACTATATTTGTATTACATGTCTGTATTACATGTTGTACATTATTGGGAAAATAAACACATCTATCTATTTATAGTAATTCTTAATTTGTATAGCTGAACATCTCTGGAATTAATTTTCACATTACTGGCACAATAAGAATTGGGAATGTACCATTTGACAATGACCCATTTGAGAATGTAACCATTGGTGATGCCTAGGTCACAGCAGCCATGACCTGAAATATATCGTTATTATTCCTAAATGAAAATATCCCTTTTCATCATTGAAAACATTAAAGAAATGCTTTCTATTTGTTTTATCAGCTAATAAATGTACATACATGAAGACAACACCTGGTGCCATTCAAACTGCTTCTCCATACGAACCCAACTCCGCCTGCCGATGGACTCTGGAGGGACCAGAGGGAACGAGACTTGAACTCCAAGTAAGTTTGATGGCTTAGATTTAATTTGATACAGAGACATGCAAAACCATGCTTCACGTTTGTATGCAGTGTTACACAATTTTCATCTACATTTACTTTACTGTAATACTATCATAACATGTGCATATATAACAAATGTATAAGATAATCCTACTGCTGCTATCTCTGTAAGTTGTCATATTTAAGTTAAAAATATACTTATATCATATCAGTTGCTTCAGCTTGCTTGCTATATACATACCTGGTTGAACATTGCATATAACAGAAGACTTGTTTTTTTTTCAGTTCAAAGCCTTCAACACAGAGAAGAACCGTGACGAGGTGCAAGTTTGGGTTGGCGGAAAAACAGAAACAACAGCCAAGATGGTCGCACGTTTATCTGGCTCTGAAGACCTCAACATGATACCTGTCTTCTACAGCCCAAACAATTACATGTTTGTAAAATTTACCAGTGACAGAGAAAAGCAGACGGGTAGTTTTTCAGCTGATTGGAAAGCAAGTAAGTGTAGTGCAGTGGTTGAGATTTTTGGTCTTTTTTGTAGTATTAGTTGAATGCTTTAACAATGTTTCTTTTTTGTTATAAGTTTCTCTGTATAATGTGCCCCCAATGTGTAATATGCTAGCCATCCTTTGCAGAAATCCTACTATGTATAATCTGCATACCAACTTTTAAGATAATTTTTCCACTTCAAATAGTTTGCTTGAAGCACAGCTCAGGTTTAATGTTGTTAGTGAAATAAAACAAGTTATGGCAGTGCCACCGGCTGCAATCAACCACAGGCTTATTGTAAACATCAATACCACTTTTCAAATCATACCTGTTGTGGAATTCTTCCATCTGATGGGTACTTGTATGACTATAAATGACCCTGCTGGGAAGTCTGTAGAATTTTATATTATCTGTTCTACATAAAAAATCAAGTTAACAATTACCATTGCTTCACAGAATCAGCCGTAGAGAATGGAGGACGTCTTGATCTGATCGCTTCGGGAACTAAACAGTTCATCCAATCACCCTCATACCCTAATATGGTGCTGCCCGGCCTGCGAGAAGTATGGGTCATCAAGGCTGAGGGGTTACGAAAGGTCATCACTGTGCAGGTAAAACTGACCCACGAAGGAATCATTATGCCATTGCATGCAGCCTATTATAATTTCTTATTAAATCCAATGTAATGCCACAGTGAGCTGTTTTTCATAGATTGCCTTAAGTTTTCGTACATCAGGAGCCAAGGAAATAAAATGAACATAGAACAAGATGATTAGCAAACATTGCATTAATTATTCACTTCTGACGCATATATACCTAATATATATTACTGACATGGTCTCATGGACCCATATGTGTGTCCATGCGACCCATAGATGTTTCAACTAGCAGTTAATTCTAAAAACATCAGTTATGCTCCTACATTTTATCACATCTTCTGCTAACAGTCATGGTTATTTTTACAACTCTAAAAAGAAGTAAAACAGTGAAAATTGATGTTCTATGTCTGTATGTTTTCTGTCATAGATGGAAGACCTGGACCTTGGTGAGGGAGGTTTCTTGGAGATTCGTGATGGTGACAGAGCTGCTGCTCCTTTGCTGGCAAAGTTTGAGGGTTCTGACATCCGCACGAGCATTGTCATCTCCACTTTGAACACAGTGAGACTGTATCTTCATACCCAGCAGCAATTCAATGGCAAAGGCTTCAAGTGCTCGTACATTGAAGGTGAATATAATGAGCTAAATGCACGTATTAGTAGAAATGTGCTAATGTAAGAATAGTCCAATGGACTTATGGTATAACTCTGCGTACACCATCCACTGCTAGCTCCAATATCTCAGAAACTTTTCAGAATCTATTTTTCTAATTTGACATACACATATATTATGGCCCTGCCACAAGGTACCCTATGGCCATTCAAGGGCTCAAAAATTGGTAAATATTCAGTTTGCCTAATTCTTCCTAAAACTGTGAACTAACTTTTTCTCAAATTTTACATACACATATCTTTGGGTAAAGAGGTGATATGCAAGAAATTTGTATTTGATTATGTTTCTAAGGACTCAACCAGGCCTCCCACAAAAGCTGAATGTTCACTTGCTTGGTCCTGCCTAGCATGACTTGTGTATCAGTCGATTTGTATTTTCCATTGTATGTTATTATTGTGTGTTCGCTAATTGTGGCCTCTGGTTCCATCTGTCTACTGTTGGTGCACTTCACCTGACCTGTGACTGATCTGTTGTTAGTGACAGCTGATGCATATGTCAACAACGTGTTGCACTGAAAAATTGTCAGCAGTTTCCACTTAAAGGGAACCAAAAGGGAAATGTAACATGCTATGCATGTCAAATAGGTAATAGAAACCAACCATTTCGAACAGTAATCACATTTTTTATGTTACTGGTTTATGAATAAATATTTTTTTAACACATCGTCTGTAGAACTTCATGAGATGTGCCATTATTGATAGTCTGTGATGTAACGATTGCTCCTAGCACATCTGTCATACTGGCACTTTCTGAGAATTCAACCTGAAAAAAGGAGGCACTTGAAAACTGATGTAGCTAGTGATGTCAAAGTGCTATATTAGGCCGGCCCTATATTATCATTCTGCAAATTGATCTCCGATTCATCTTGGCCCTGCTATTCGGCTGTGTTCTAGCTTTATTGTCACGTAGTTTTACCTTATTTCTAGCATATACATATATATATATATATATATATGCGCCTCTGTTCATGTGAATGTGATACAATTCAAAGTAGGATCAAATAAACTAATAATAATGAATATAAACCACCAAAGTCATAGTCAAGGCATTCATTGGTGCGGCGGCAGATGGCCCAATTCGCTCAGACCTAGCTGGCCGGCGACTGGCTCAGCCTCAGTCCATGCTGTATTTATCCATACCTTCTAGAATGTTATACTGTGGTGGACGTTTATGAACAATATAATTATGTACATAGTCATAACGACAGATAACGCAATGTGTCTAATGATACAAGATTTAAATCATTTAGATACCGAAGACTAGATATTTACTAACCTTCTTGCACTCTGACTTGGCTGCGCACTCGACGAAAAATTTCCGGGCTTTCAACAACTAAGGTCGGTGACTAAATATCGTTTGCACAGCTTGATGCTTCAAAACTCGACGTTGCCATCGTTTCTGCGGATCTTGACCCACTATACGATGAGAAACATTGTCTTCAAAACAACTTTTTTCGAAGTGCGCCAAAAAAACTAAACTGTATTTTGGAGGCTTCCATCCATGATCTAGCCCATCCACAGTTATGAAGGCACTGCTTCAGTTCTAGTGTCCCCAATGGGGAGTGAAATTATGACAGCTCTTTGTATTGTTACAGCAATATGCAGAGCAGTATGGCATGTCTCATGCAAATCAACACACAAAGACTGACTGAGCGTATCTCATAACATTGTGTTTACAACTGCTATAGTGAACTGGAAAGCATCAAATACGTCATCGGACATGTGACTTCTGCTCCATTGGTCAGGCTGATGCATCAGCACGTTGATGGCAGCCTCCGTCTAGCGGCTGATTTCAGTAAAATGTTCCACTTTGAAATTATATTACCAGTAAGCCACTGACGTTACAAATGTGATTACTGTTCAAAATGGTTGATTTGTATTAACTCTTTCACGGGCATGGCATGTCACTTTTCCCCTTTAGTTCCCTATGACCCATTATATATACCGAGCCTTATTATTATTATAACATTTAGCTATTTAGGATTATCAGACATGTGTACACACCTGTGAATGGGACAGCTGGAATATGATTTTAGTCGTAGTATGCACATGGTGCGGAAACTGCACTGTAGTGGTATGGATTCCTATTGGCTGGTTAACATTGAATGACATCAATATATTGCCGTCATTGGGATATCCAAAACACATAATTGTTACATTATGATAATTTTGGAAATGAGAATTCTAAAATTGTTCGCAAAATGTAGACTGTTGATAACATAACATTACTTGCAAACTTTGAATTTGGTTGTGGATATGCAGCCATTTGCCCCAGTGTACTGGAAAGTAAACAGTGTTTCATGGTCAGCATTTGCTTTGATGGTGCTCCCCAAAACGCCATAAAAAAATCAAATTGCCTCCATGTTTTGTTTACAAATTCAAGGCTTCTATTTGCTTTTCTGAAAACACCAGTATGAAAATGTATTTGCTGTCACGATAGTGTGTCTGCTTACTATTGAGAATCATTTCAGGATGTGGAGGTGTCATCACAGCATCAGATGGAATAGTGATGTCACCAGGCTATGGTATTGTCAACTATCCAAACTACCAGATCTGCAGGTGGAACATCACGGAGCCCAATGGGATGAGCATGCGGCTAAAGTTTGAGGACTTTGAGATGGGAGACAAGGACTTTGTTGAGGTATGTTTGTCTTTTAGAGAGAAGCATATTTTAAATTGCCTAGTTTTGTACTTAAGTGACTATTTAGTCATTTAAGTTGTACAGCCCTCAGATGCTGTGATCACCAAATATTCATTCCCAGTGATTTTAGATGAAAAATAGACTGCATCACTTCGACTTAGGATTTCAGCTGCAATAACACATCAATATGAACATCATATATAATTATATTCTGAAAGTTGAATACTCAACAAGTAATGTAGTTAGGATATATTTTAATTTCATAATCATAAACCTGACAAATACGCCATTCACAATTAGCATAATGACCAGATATACTGCTGCTGTTAGTTGCAATGTTTACAAAGTTTGTTATCGTCAACTTTCAAATTTACTTATTATGATCATCACTGGCTATATCCGACAAAATACATCACTAATACTATAAATATAATCCGTCTGAGTAAATTGTTACTTGGTAAATTACCATCAGCGACAAAAGTAATGTCATCTGCCATTACTGCGGTCGAAGATTTTTGCAACCAGTTACACAAAAATGAACAAATCTCGAAACAAATCAACCGGGCAATAATCCATGATTAAAGCTACTGCAATGCTGTGGCATCAGCCTAAAATGTTAATTAGAACATATGTGCTTTTACATATCGGATAATTATGTGTTGAATGGGCTGAATGCTTATCATACTTAAATCGTTAATATGTAACAATGGAAAACAATTGATAGCTCAATGACCAAACTGATTTTAAGAATTAGAGCAATATCATGAATCGATTGTGTTCTTTCATGACATACATTGCTTGATTTCATTAGATCTCAGTGTATCTATGGGTTGGAGTATATGTGTATATGAAGTATCAAACATGATCTTTATTGTTAATGTATATGTGTTTTAGCTGTTTGATGACGGAAACAAAGTTGGGAAATATACTACAACAGCACCACCAACAAAAACATCGTCTACGGGACGATTCTTCATCAAGAT